>PVIW01010172.1:0-11062 GCA_004026585.1 Noctilio leporinus
AGAGAGAGAGAGAGAGAGAGAGAGAGAGAGAGAGAGAGAGAGAGAAAGAAAACTTAAGGAAATCAAGACCATGCTGGGCAAAATTGTTACAGCTGTTTCTGTTTTTATTGGCTGTTTCTTTTGGCTTCACTGTTCCAGCAACTGTGGTTCATATGAGCAGGAAGGCAGACAGCATGGCCAAGCTGCATGGTGGTTGGGGAGAAGACAGGGCAAAGAAGGCAGGGGCTGGATGAGGAGGCTCTGAATTGTGTATAGCGCTTGCTTGGAGGGGATACACATCAAAGCATTTCACTTTGATAGTTTTGAGAAGCCTTAGCAATAGAATTCAGATGCACTCAAAGGAAAGCTCCTAAAAGCATCCCAACGCTGGCTGGATCAGATTAGTGGTCCGTTTAAGGCATTGTACTAGCCCTGGAAATGATGGTCTGATATCTCTGAGGAAATCAAATGTCAGGACACATCCTTTTCCCTCTGTTTCTCCAACTGTGATTCACCTAGACTATTGCACAAGGCTGAACATATGGAGAGTGCATATTTTCCCAAGGGGACTCTATTTCTCATGGTTACAAATGGAATGAGCTATATGCCTGCTCACTGACCCTATGAGGATGTTGGCAGCTGGGATGCAGAGCCCCAGGGCTTGGAGTAAGCTGTTCACCCACCTTGATCCCCCTGCATGGCAGCTGGAAGGCGAGCCAGTAAAAGGCACATGGAAAAGCCCATAATTCATATTTTCTCCCTCTCTCATATTCTTAAGACTTCCTATTAAATTTGGAATTTAAATGACATTTGTAAGCTTTAAACATTTGCTTAAACTGGAATTCTTAAATTTGATACTATTCTTAACCACACTTGCCCACCCTGAAGATAAACACACACATTCACAGACACCCTTAACCAAGTTAATTCTACAAATTAAAGAAACGTTATTCTAAATGTGAATACCGTGTCCTCAAATAAGGATAAGTGGCCAGGAGAACTTGGAGGTAAGGAGCAGAGCCAGGAGAAAAAGTATCTACTAATATTTGGCTTGTACGTATAGCAAAAGAAAAATATAATAAAAAATTACTTAATTTTTAAAAAAAGCACAACCTACATCTGGTGATAAAATGTTGCATACTCTCACATTAAAAAAAAAAAAAAAAAAAAAAAGCCAAGCTAGTGGGCCCAGCCCTGAGCTCAGGGCTTGCATGTTAGTTCTGCCTGCAGCCTCACCTAGGGTTTTCTGAATGAAACTGACTTACTTGGCCCAGGGAGGGAAAATCATGACCTATGGGTCTCAGTGTCCCCATCTGAAACTTGAGCTGGACTTGGGAAGATGGACTAACTAAAGCACTTTGAGAACCTAAAATCCCAGGTAATTGCAAACGTGACATCTAATAACATAATTCAATTTTGAAGGTTGTGTCTTGGTCATTTTGCTTTCTGAATGCAGGCAGGCAAGGGCTCCCTTCCAGCTTGTTCTGTTTATTTTCCCAAAGTCATCAAATGACCTGAAAAAAAAAAAAAAATGGTGATTTGGACAAGTGCTCTCCAGAGAGTGATATATTTTGAGATGGACTGCATTTTTTAATATCGCTTATTTAATTCATGGTTACCTTTTACCTACTTGTTAATAATAATTAACAGTACATTATTATTACCAAATATTAAATCTCTAAAAGTTATCATTGGGGCAGAGTGTAATAATGTAGAATGAGGCTGTGCTTTCTGAAAGGGGGCTCACTAACCTCTTCAAACAATAAAATAAGTGATTTCATGAATGAGCAATGAAATGGTGCCTTGTGAAAGAGACTCATTTTAAAAAACCTACAAATTTCATATCTAGTGCCAACACTTAAAAGTTGGGATTATGAGTTGTCATTTCCACCAGAGCTTCGGACTCATTGTAAATGTGGGCAGAGTGTTCTTGCTTTGGGCTTTGGCCACAAAATGGGTTGATAGCACCAGACCCCAAAAGGAGTAATTGCCATGAGGCTTGAAAGCACACAGGACTGCTCTTCTCTGAGAGTTGTCTTCTTGTGCATCTGGTAACTATTATTACAAATTTGAGATACCATTAATCAGTAGCATCTTTTATAAATGAAGAGTGGATTGTTGCATATTGAGGTTCAGCCAAGCAGCCACATTAGCTGGTGTACACTGAAGCTCCCTTGCAAAAACATGTTTCTGCTATTATCCTTACAGAAGGCTGTGTGTTCACACACACGCACAATTATGAGGCTGAACACTCCCTTCTTTTTGGGTCGCTCTTTGATCTTTTGTTGTTTTGCTGCTTGTGTCCATATGGAAATGTTACCAACCAGCAGGGTAATTCCTTTCCATTTTGATTTCTCATCCAGAATCTTCCCCCCTGCAGTTTCTTATTTGTGTTGGGCTCCAGATTGATGCTACTATTTCAAAGGAGCACACCTCATCAGGTTCAAAAGCTCAATTTGCTTTAAGTAGCTATCAAAGAACACACTTAGATTCAAGTATCTGTTTGTATTCAAGTTTCTCTGACATGCAATGACAAGTTGGGCACCTCAAGAAAAATGCGGATCAGAAGAAGATCTTTTTGGTGTGACCGGGAGACTTGGGATTAGGTAGGTAGGTAGGTAATACATGCTCTTAGCCTTATGCTTGTTTTCAATGCAATGTTTTCCTGATTTCCACTGTGGCTTTTACCAACCTGGAGTATATATAATAAACATATAAACATGACTTCATTCATCCAAAGAAAGTTTATGAAAAATATTTAAACCCTTAAAAAATCTCAACTTGTGGATGGCAATTTACAGCCATTCCTACATTTTCTTCCTATCCATTGTACCCAGTAACTCTAGTGCTGGAAACGGCTCCACCCTCACCCCCCACCCCCCATTATACTGGAAAATACCAAAGATGTGAGAGCATAGACGTATGTGCTTACTCAGAGAGCTTTCCTTTTTAAGGGCCTCTTGAAGCTCCTCCCTAGGAGAGATTAAAGAGAGTCTATGCTTCCCCACTTCCCAAGACTATCTCCACACATCAAACAAATGAAAATCCTTCCAAAACTCACCTCCTCCCTTCATGCCCGCACTCCAGTATGCTGTTTTATGTGGGTCGACCAAAGGCTTTTTCGGATTTCCCTCCCCATCTGTCCTTTGAATAAACAAGCATTCTAAAGAGAAGGAGTCCTTAAAGGATCAAATTTGGTTTCTGTATTTGGAAATGTTTTCACAAGACCACACCACATTTGGCTATTTGGTCAAATCAGGTTCCGTTTGCTTCCAATAGCCCTTAATTACCTCCCACATGCTTTTCAGACACTTTCCCTTTTCAGTCTGTACAACTTAGCTACTATGATATCTGAACATATATTTTTAAATATTTCATTATTTTTAGAGAGAGGGATAGAGGGAGAGACAGAGAGGGAGAGAGGGAGAGAAACATCAATGTGTGGTTGCCTTTTACCTGCCTCCAGCTAAGAGCCTGGCTGGAGACCTGGCTTGTAACCTGGTTACGTGCCCTGGCTGGGAATTGAACTAGCGATCTTTGGGTTTGCAGGCTGATGCCTATCTACTGTGCCACCAGCCAGGGCCTGAAAATATTTAAAAAAAAAATCAAGTATGTGAGCTGGTAGAACTGCTACCATTGACTTTGTCCCCAGCCTTCCCTGGTCCACCAGTCTTTCAGGTGACCAGGGTCTAGAATTATAGAAACCAAAGAACCAGACACAGAACCAGTTGGTTTTTAATTTTTTAAGTTGTTGTTTGGTTGATATAGACACAGTACCTCAGTTTCTTTCTTTTATTAATGAATTAATACACTTGTAGGATTTACAAGTTCACTTCAATGGAAAACAATAATACTGATGAATCTCAGAAAAAGTACAACCCAAAGTATGAAAAATCCAGAATAAATTATTTTACAGTATCTTCAAGATGGGATTTGGTTATCCTGATTAATTAGCTTCTATTTTTGTTTCTCCAGATTAAAAAGGAGGAGTCAGTAGAGTAAAGAACTTCTGTGGAATGTAATGCATTTTTTCAGTTTTCAACATTTCCAGCTTACAACTGTGAAATAAGTTAAGAATATATTTGTTACTTTGAATTGAATTCCAATGGTATAATGTATAAAAACTAGTTTTTATTTTTTTCATTATTGCCTTTAGTTTAAACCTGGGGTAGGTATTATTTTTTTTAAAAAAGAGCCAGATAGTAAGTGATTTCATGGTTTCATGAGCCAAAAGCAGAATTTAAGATGCAGAAGCTTATATGACAAAGGAGGAAAACTTTTATTTCACTGCAGCCCTGTTTGTCTGGCAGGTGGTGGACACATTTTGCACACAGCTACTGTCAGCTGGAGACATTCTCTGGTTTCAGGGGTTGGGGCCTAGTGGGCTAGCAGGAGTGTGTGGAGCACTGGGAGTGAGGATGGGGGAGGGTGGTGGTTACCAGCCAGAGGGCCAACACTATAAGCAGGAGGAGGTGCAGGGGGTGGAGGACACCCTAGCTTAGCCCTTGTGACTCACAGTGTTAGCACAGGAGGGTAGTGCCCGAGGGCCACACAAAAATAAGCTTTGGCTAGATTTGGTCCATTGACTCTAGTTTGGTAACTCCTGGTTAAACAAATACCTGGGTTCTGATGACTCCCCAATTTTTATCTCCAGTATGGGTTCCTGCTCTCTGTTACACATTTCCTTTTAGCTACTTGGCAGGCACTTGAAAGAAAAGGTGGTTCCAACTGAATTCATTATTACCATCTTCCCATTGAGCTTTACTTCTGTAAATAGCACCACTACTCGCCCAGATGCCCAAGTCAGAACCTCTGCTTTCCTTCATCTTCTTATTCCTTTGAGTATAGCTCCTGGATTGGAAACAATGTAAAAGCATGAACAGATCTAGCTTACATTTACATTTCTAACTCTTTGTGGAGTTCCCAGCCCATAGTAGGATTTAAAAAATTGGTTGTTGAATTTACCTAGAAATTAACAAGAAGTTGATTCTTGGTTATTTCATTCCTCTGTCAAAATTCTTCAATGGCTTTCCATTAACTAGTGAATGAATATCAAATACTTAGCAGTTCATGCAAAACTGTTCCTGCTTTGATTTTGCCTAGCGTAAAAGACTGACCATATAGGATTATATTAAATGCACTGATATCTCTCATACTTCATATGTCTATTCAGGCAGTGTTCTTGCGTTTGCCTGGATCATCCTTCCCTGCCTTTTTTGTATGGTAACCCCAACTCATCCTTCCAGATGAACCTTCTATCGTCTGCAGGAAGGCTCTCCAGGGACCTTCTTATTCATTAGGCGTTTGTCCTTATGGTACGAGATATTACCCCCTCTTTCATAACACTTCATCAGCGCTGAAACTATTCGCTGGATGCATTTAACCCTTATTAGATGATATACAACAGAAAGGCAAGATTTTGTCTATGATCACTTGTATCTTAGTTTGGCACTTGGAACCTGGCGAGCAGGAAGTGATCATCCAACCGAACTAAACATGACCCCTCGTGTAACTGAGGATCCTCAGAACCATTTCTATATCCATGCAGACCTAAGAAAGCCTATCTTGGGCCCCACACCTTCTAAGTATCTGGAATTGGAGAGAATAGACTAACATTAGTCTCTATCAAGGATTGTGTTGTGTGTGGAAAGGCAGAGGGCTCTAAAGGGAAAGGATCAGGAAGGAGAAGATAAGGAGGAAACTGCTTCTAAGTCCCAAGTCATGGTCTTTGGTGCAGAAATTTCCCTGGCACTGGGTTTGCATCACACACAAAGCAAGAGATTGCACTTATATGCGAGGTAAGAAAAGACTAAGTCTGAGAGGGGCTGGCCATTTGGGTTGGCACTGGTGTAAATTTTGTCTTAGAGTCAAGCAGAGATGCTCAAACAACTCCAGAGAAGGCTGTAATAACCTTGAAAATACTTTTTTGTGCTTAGAATAAGAAAGTCCGAAACGATTGTTGTAATCAATGATTATTGTACCTTCTATATGCATGTCAATAGTAAAGGAAAATAATCAAGCCACAGCAATATACTTAATTTCTCTGCCTTCTGAAGTCCAGATAGGCAGAGAATTACAAATAGGCAAAAGTAGAAAGGATAAACAACCATGTCATTGTATTATGTTAGAAAATCTAAAACAAAGCTTGGTGGCAATGACATAATAAGAGAATACATATACTAAAACTAAGTTATAAGTTGGATATAAGCATTATGTTGTTTAAAGCATCTATCATATAATTAGGCATTGTTAAAAATCTTTCTAACATGCCCTGATGATTGGGGTATAATGAACAGGGAGAGATGATAGAGGAAAGATTGTAGACTTTTGGAGGACATTCTGTTTTTGAATTTAACAAGTACCTGAAGACACTATAATTTTCCAGTTATATTATTCCTTTAAGTATGAAGGACCAGAAGTTAGATAAATTTGGATTATTACTACTTAAGAAAAACATGACACAATTGGATGCTTGGAGAATGCCTATTTTAACTTCTTTTCCCTTACATTAGTTTACATCTCAGTAAAAAGGGGATAAAAATTTCCCAAAAGTTTTATTTTAAAATGATTTAGAAATAGAGCTTTTAGTAACCAAGAAACCCCTCCTTTCCCAATCATGCAATTTACCAAACCTGTGATTCAATAACTTCTTTAGGGAGAAAATTTTTTATGCTTTTCTATCTTCCTGTTTTCTGGAAAAAAAAAAAACCAACCATCATCCTGTGGTCCATAATCAATTACAAGATAATAGAATTCATTTTTGTGCTGAAAATGTTGATTTTTTGGGAAAAGTGGAAAATAGAGATTTTTTTTTTTTCTTTTATGTGAGGGCAGAAAATGGCAGAAATAATGAACCACAAAATTACCTGTGGACCAATCAGACCTCTGGAATAAATGAGGTAACTCCAAGTAGAACTTTCTCTGAGGCCAGGTTTAGGCTTGGGATGGGGTGGGAGGTGTATGCTTGTGGGACTTTAAAGATGACAACTATTTCTTTTGCACGATAATATAGAAAAAATTTTAACCCCCTAAGATTCCCTAGAGTCCTCACTAATAAAATGAAGTCACCTGAAAAACCACTCTGCTCAGAAAAGACTGTGGCTTCTCAAAGGTTGCTTGAAATTAGTCAGTACATTTTTGTCTTATACCATCTTTGTGTTTCACGTCTAAGGACATTTGTTAGGGCCCCAGGGAGGAAGAGATGTTTACTCAGGCAGGAGGCACTGGTGGCCTTGGCAGTTGGCACTTACCTGCAAGGTGGGCTGGCTCAGGCTGATTGTGATGTTCTGGATGTTGCTATAGCTGATGCACGTAATGAATGCGGCTGACAAGCCTCTGTTGTTGACTACTTTCTTCATTCTAGATGATTTTGCTATGCAGAATTTCACACAGCTTCGGAGAAAGACTGGATGGACCTCCTCACTACCGGGCAGAAATGAAAGGGTGCAACCAGTAGAAAGGCACCATCACAGGACACCACACAAGGCACTGGGAAAACAGTGCATGTCTTAGGGGTCTGCCCTAGTGACTCTTCTAGGCCTGGCGTTTTTATGGCTTACTTTAAGACTCTGTCAAAATGACCTTGTCCTTTTAATTCAGGCACATCTCTTTTTTCCTACCTATCAGAGGGTCATTTTTTAGAAGGTTGGGACTGTCTCTATATTTTTTCAGCCTTGCCATAGAACTTTGTTCCGTGCTATGAAGAAAGGAGGGAACTACTAAAGAGAATTTGAGAAATTGAATTGTAAATTAAGGGATTCGAACAATGCATAAACTTTTGCCCTATAGCAACATAGTGCTAAATTTTTTATTTTTCACTTTTGAAATTTAAATAAAGTACTGAAAATCACTTGGCAGGTTTATGTGTAGTTTCACATTAATTACCATATATATATTTTTTCTGGCATCTACAGTTTCTGTTTCCTCTTATTTTCTTAGTAGAACCAATAAATTTATGGTGAGGCTTTATGTCTTTTTATTCAGAAAAAAAATTATTCTAATTCTAAGTCTATGGTCTCACTTGCTAATTCCTAAGCATTTGCTTTTTTTTTTCTTTCTTTTTCTTTTTTTGGAAAACTTTGTATCTATTTCTTAGTGACAATGATGCTATGTGTTCGCCAATTTTCATTTAATTTTCCTTTTCCTTGGGCCCATGGCAAATCATATATCCCAGTACTCCTGAGTACATGCTGGCCCAGGATGGACTTGGGCTAATAAAATGCCAAAGGAAGGAACACATGTTAGTTCCAGGGTTTTCTGGTCACTTTCTTACCATGCCATGGAGAATGTAGAGACCTCACATTGAGATGGAATAGCCTCAAGTTCAAAGCCACTTAGGCCATTGTGTCATTTTGTGGAGCACAACTGCCAAGACCAATGGCCTGAACCCACTGCCAGACTTTGCATCTGTTCTGTTTAACTGTTTCAAGACTTAGAAGGTGGGGTGTTGTTTATACAGCAAAAGCCAGCCTAATCTAGCTGACACTGAAAGCGTGCAGTAGGAATGCTTGTTTATTCCTCTGTGAGATTATGTTTCATCTCTAGGGATAACTCTGGCTGTAAACTACAGCCTTGAGCTGAGGATCTTAGTCTTTTTGGATAGTAGACTCCTAGATTATTATTAGTGTGCTAGTCGCATTAAATCAAAGGGCAAAACAGTGAGAATTAGATACATATTGAAGACAAGATGCCACAGTGGAAAAACTAAGCCCTGGATAAGATTCCCAATATGCCTCTTATTATCTCTATTTTATGAGCTTTGTAATTTACTTTCTAAATCTTGGTTATCTCATAATTAAAATGAAGATAATAATATCTACTTTATAGAATTGTTGGGAGAATGTGTTGGCATGTGCTTGATTCTTAGTAAAACTCATTGGATTTTGTTTTCACCACTAATAAGCTACATGACCTTGACAAAGACACTTGACTTTTATGAGTATGAGGGCTTTTTTGTTTTATTTTTTTAATGTTTCAAGGTAGAAGCATTACCTGTCTAGGGGGTTGTAGTAGAGATTAAGAACAATTTATATGTTCTGCATGGTCTGACATATGCTAATCTCAATAGCTGATGATTCCTACCATGACTTAAGCAGGACCATTTAATGCAAAATTTAAAAAAAAAATTATTTATTATTTTCAGAGAGAGGGGATGGGAGAGTGACAGAAAGGGAGAGAAGAATCAATGTATGGTTACCTTTCACCTGCCTCCAGCTACAGACCAGGCTGGAGACCTGGCTTGCAACCTGGTTATGTGCCCTGGCTGGGAAATGAACCAGTAACCTTTGGGTTTGCAGGCTGGTGCCTTATCCACTGTGCCACCAACCAGGGCCATTTTTTTTTTTTTTTTTTTTTAATAGACAGCTTTCAAGTCCATTTTGGACTGTGCATGGAGAGAAATAGGCTTCAAGTATGTTCTTATCCTGGGGTTATGAGGTCATAGAGATAAAACCTAGCCTGTGTTTTCTTATAATTTTAAAAAAGTATACCCACTGTTTCTCACTGACTTTAACTAGTTAGTTTCTTGAACCATCCTATGTGATTAGTAAGATGCACACAATGGAAATGTGAGATGGGGGGTGTGCGCTCCTGTATCTGCTGACAGCCTTTCCCATCCTGATTTGCTCCCTATTTTTGACAGTTGAGTTCATTTGAGAAGTGGAAGCACAAATATCAAGCTAGCATCTTGCATACATTATCTTGCAATAATTCACAGTACAATAAACAGCTGTTAATGAAGAATCATCTCAAAGCAGAGATATCTGGTTTTATGACTCACTCTATGCAACTAATTAAAAAAGAAATTTTATTGCCTCTCATATCCATCTAGCCCCTTCACATTTATGTCTCTTAGTATTATTTTTTTCCAATTTTGTGAGTGATATTGGCCTACATTGTCTCATGCTCCAGATGGATTAAGATGTAATTGTAATCTCTTAAATCTCAGCAACTACCTTTCTTGCCAGCTTCCTACACTTTAGGCCTTTCCCTTCTCAGGAGGAACAAAACACCCTCTGGCTGTCCTGGTCCATCCACCAGCAATCTGTTAAAAGAAATCATTTTAAGTTCCTAATGACTTTATTTTGCAATAAATAACTGCATGGATTTAAGCAAGTTACCTAGCCTTTTGGTGTATTTCATCATCTGTAAAATAATGACGTTTGATGAGATGATACGTTATAAATTTAAGGAAGAGAATTTTATGGCAAAATGGAAATTACGTCAAGAGCATTGGGCCTTGCAAATAGAAGACTGAATGATGTGAGGCAGAATTTAATCAAATAATTCATGTCTAGTGAGAAACTGTATTATGATCGTCAACAAGTGAATGTCAGACGCATCTCACGGTGCGTGAGGAACACAAAAATGCAGCATTGTTCCTGCCCTGAAGTAGTTCTCAATTTGGTCATGGAAATGTGTACAACTAACTTCATGTCAAAGAGTTAAATTACATAAATTAATGTCATAATGAGGTTATAATGAGCTCAGTGGCTGGTTTACATCCATTTCAGTTATCTACAGTTTGATAGATAATACAGCTGCTTACTGTGTCAAAGATAGGATCACTTCAAGAAATGAAAACAATGCTTGAAATTGTTGCCAGCATTCTACTTAGAGATGTAATGTCTACTTGTTTATTGCAAAGCACATGCTTCACATGTCCTCCACATAGTAAAATCTACCACATCCTCCATTTTGAATTTCTAGGAAGCAAGGAGATGGATTCAGGGTAAGAAGGAGACATTTTTGTGATTTAAAACAACCATTTTTTTTCTTTTTTCTTTTTAATTTTATTGTTGTTGTATTACATCCATCCCCTTTTTGCTCCCCTCTGTCCCCCTCCCCACCCACCCATTCCCCCCAAAGTCAATCCCACCTGTTGTCCATGTCCATGGTTCCTTTATACTAGGTTCTTATCTAAGCTGCTCCCCTTCTTTCCCTCTGCCTCTCTCCTCCCCCCAACCCCATTGCCCCTGACCACTGAAGGCCTATTCCTTGTATTCATATACTTGGTTCTGTTTTGCTTGTTGTTAGTTTTGCTCCTTATTGTCCCGTAATGGGTGAGATCATATGATATTTGTCT
>PVIW01010172.1:11162-46212 GCA_004026585.1 Noctilio leporinus
CCAAAGTTTTTTGATCCAATCATCCACTGATGGGCACTTAGGCTGTTTCCAGCACTTGGCTATTATAAATAGTGCCGCTATGAACATAGGTGTGCATAGGTTCTTATGAATTGGTGTTTCAGGATTCTTTGGGTATAGTCCAAGTAGTGGAATTGCTGGATCAAAAGGCAGTTCCATTTTTAGTTTTTTAAGGAAACCCTATACTGTTTTCCACAGTGGCTGCACCAGCCTGCATTCCCACCAACAGTGTATGAGGGTTTCCTTTGCCCCGCATCCTCGCCAACACTTGTTGTTTGTTGATGTGCTGATGATTGCCATTCTGACAGGTGTGAGGAGGTATCTTAATGCAGTTTTAATTTGCATCTCTCTGATGACTAGCGATGTTGAGCATTCTTTCTTATGCCTCTGGGCCTTTTGTATATCTTCCTCAGGGAGTTGTCTGTTCAGGTCCTTTGCCCATTTTTTTAATTGGGCTAAAACAACCATTTTAATTTGCTCACAGGTGTGTGTAGGTCAGGGATTTGGGAAAGACGCTGCTGAATAATTCATCACTAATCCATGTGGGATCATGTGGGATTGGAGAATCTGCTCCCATGATGCTTCTTCATGCACACATCTGGCACCTCTATGTTCCTTGGTCTCTCTTTCTCTACATACTGTTTTATTTTTCCAAGACCTCTTCACATGGTTTGAGTTCCTCTCAGCAAGACAGTCTCAGGTAGTCTTATCTTTTCCCTGGTAGCTGATTCTAAGAGGACAGGACAGAAATGTCCATTGTCATGAAGATTAGGCCCAGGAACTGGCAGAATGTCACTTCTATCATACTTTATTGGCTAAAGCTATCAGAGGCAATATTCTTTCAATGAGAAAATTTAAAAGGGATGCATCTATATTTAATATGCTATATGCTCTTTGGGGCATATAGGTAGCATGAAATCATAATGCCTTGATTTTTTATTTGCCTATTTTGTTTTAAGACTAAAAAATAAATAAATGGTTATTCCAGCCAACTTTCTTAACAGTGAACTACTGGTACTTAGAGTAAGACAATTCTTTGTTTGGGTGGCTAAGAGTTGTAGGACATATAGCATTCTTGGCCAGCACCCACTGAAAGCCATTTGTGCTTTCCCCTCATCATGAACAATGAAAACATAATTTTAAAATTCTCCTTGGCAAAATGGGCAGTACTTCTTCCAGGTGAAAAACACAGACCAAATGTTTTAAGGTGGTAGATTACCTCGTGAGATAATGATCAGGGTACTTTTTGGCCCCTGTGAATGTAGATAATGATAGAATGATTTGTTTCTGTTTCATCCTAATCCATATAATTCCAAGTTCTTACTAAGTACCTATATCCTCTGTGTTCCTACCAATGAACATTGTTGCAGAGCTGTGGGAATATAAAATATGTACCCTACCCTCAAGCAGGTTATAACATTATTGTAATAATATCATTCAGTCTTCAATAAGAAACACTTTACACTAATTTCAATAAGAAAAAATCATTTATTGTAGGATATTGGGAATGCAGAAAACTAAAACAAACAAACAAACAAAAACCCTACACACACCTGAATCACACAGTTCTGATGTACTACTATTGACATTTAACGGTTATCATTCCAATAATTAATACGTGTTTCTATAAGGAAGTATAAGGAAGGATTATAAATGTATTTGCATATACTATACACATATATAATAAATAATATTGATACTTTATAATAATTTCTATGTGGTACAATAAAATATATAGTGCTTTATGTGATATAGTGCTTTTGAAAGTTCTTAGCACTATGAAATAACAGAATTTATATTTAACATAAAACATTACTTAAATGAAGTATTAAACAGAATCAAAAGGTAAAAGTGTGTATGGAATATTGACTAGAGTTAGTGGGGAAGCCTTCATATGATGATTGAAGCTTCCTGGGAAGCATGGAGAATGGGCAGATTTGGGATTAACAAGGCTCTAATCAGTAACTCCATGGTTAGAATGAGCATAATATAATTAGAAGATAATCTAGTTTCTGTTTTTTCTACCTTTAATAAATATAATAATTTTTATTTGGTTTCACAGCACAAAGCTTTGAATTTGAAATTGCTAATGTATTCAAAAGATATGGGGAAATTGGGAGCAGGCATTAGTTTTTAAAATGCTCTCAAAAATGGCATTCAAGTCTGAACAGTGTTCTAAATAAACCAACAGATGGATTCAGTGACAGCTGTGACACATTGGTCCTAAATGGAGTTGTAGGGTGGGAATTTCAGAAGTTAGTGAGTGAGGAAATAATGAAAGATACCCTCTAAAGGGCATTCATAATTCACAGTGAGATAAACTCCAGAATTTCTATTTCTTATCCAAAGTGAAAGGAAGGACAAAGCTTTCTCTTATTGTTTTCAATGTACTTTTATCATACAAAGATTAGACAGTTATTGCCAACTACCTTGGCAGCAAGTATTATATTCTAAATAATATTAATGCATTTATTAATATTACTCATAGTATCAGTAAGCAAATTATTAATATACCAATAAGGTTATGAAAATGAATGAGAGTTACATGAGGGCAGAAAATTTATTTTTTCTTTTTGCTCTCCTAACCAACTAAGAGAAATTAGCAGATAGGAATGCTGATGACTGAACAAAAGAAAGTTTCTACCTTAAGGAGAATTATTCCCTTATGAAAATATGAACAGTAATAATTGGCATAAAATAAAATAAGAAATTATTTCCATAGCAAATATAAATTTTTACCTGTAAAAATTAGTCAATAAAATGGTATTTTGATATTATTACAACATGATTGAGTATAATTTACCCAACAGTAAATCCAGAACATCTTGGTGTTGTAAGCAAAACAGTGTTGAGACTCTTACCTGCAATTAGATGTAGCTTGTCTAGCTATAATTAATTTTTAAATATTGATTAAAAATGACTAAAGGATTAGTTTGTTAAAATTTGAGAGTGTGCAACTATTATTAAAATGTTTGCAATTATATAAAGAAGAAAAATAATATGGTAGATAAAGAAAAGGCATTAGGATGTAAAAGATCTATACTTAGAAAACTATAGGATGTTGAAGAAAGAAATTGAAGGAGATACAGATAAATGGAAGCAAATACCATGTTCATGGATAGAAAGAATCAACATTATTAAAGTTTCCATACTACCAAGTATAATCTATAGATTTGATGCAATTCCTAACAAGATTCCAATAATGTATTTCAATGAATTAGAACAAATATTTGAAGAATTAATATCTCACAAAAGGCCCCGCATAGTATCAGTGATCCTGAGAAAGAACAAAGTAAGGGGAATCACACTACCTAATACATATTAGATTCTACTCTAAGGACATAATTATCAAAACAACATGGTACTGGCATAAAAATGAACACAGATCAATGGAATAGAATACAGAGCTCAGAAGGAAACCCACACTTTTATAGTCAATTAAAATTTGACTGAGGAAGCAAGAACATATAATGTGCTAAAGATAGTTTATTCAAGAACTGGTATTGGGAAAATTGGACAGATATGTACAGAAAAATGAAACTAGACCACCTTCCTACACTACACACCAGAATAAATTCAAAATAGATTAAAGGCTTAAATGTTAGGCGCCAAACCATAAAAATTATGGAAGAAAACGTAAGCAGCAAAATCTTGGACATTGCTCCTAGCAAGTTTTTATTGGATATATCTTTCCAGGGAAGGGAAACAAAATAAAAAAATAAATAAATAAACAAACGGAACCATATCAAACTAAAACTTT
The DNA here is from genome assembly GCA_004026585.1 of Noctilio leporinus. Lineage (NCBI taxonomy): Eukaryota > Metazoa > Chordata > Mammalia > Chiroptera > Noctilionidae > Noctilio > Noctilio leporinus. The sequence continues at coordinate 14,941 of PVIW01010172.1, forward strand.
TTGCACAGTAAAGGAAATCAACAAATTAAAAGGACAACCCACAGAATAGGGAAGAATACTCACTGATATATCTGATAAAGGGTTAATATCCAAAATTTAGGAAGAACTTACAAAACTCAACACCTACAAAACAAACAACCTGATTAAAAAATGGGCAAAGAACCTGAATACCCACTTTTCCAAAGAGGACATACAGATGGCTGATAGAAATATAAAAAGATGCTCAATATTACTAACCATCAGAGTGATGCAAATTAAAATTACAATGAGATATCATCCCAAACCTGTCAGAATGATTACCATCAATAAATCAACAAGTGCTAGAGAGAAAGGGATCCCTTTTACAGTATTGGTGGGAATGCAAATTGGTACAGCCACTGTGGAAAGCAGTATGAAAATACCTCAAACAATTAAAAGTGGATCAGCCTTTTGACCCTGTGATCCCATTTCTGGGAATATATCCAAAGAAACCCAAAACACTAATTCAAAAGAACATAAGAACCTCTATGTTCATTGCAGCATTATTTACAGTTGCCAAGATATGGTAGCAGTCTGAGTGTCCATCAATATATGAGTGGATAAAATAACCATGGCACATTTATACAATGGAATATTACTTGGCTTTAAAAAAGAAGAAAAATTTACCCTTTGCAACAATGTGGAAGGACCTAGAGAACACCATGCTAAGTGACATAAGCCAGTCAGAGAAACACAAATACTGTATGATTTCACTCATACAGATGGTTGAGGGGATGAATGTTAGGTGGTGGAGGGATTAAGCAAAAAGGAAAAAGGACCCATGGACATGGACAACAGTTTAGTGATTGCTGGGGGTGGGAGGGAGGTATAAGGGGATCAAATGGTAATGGAAAAAATACAATAAAGATAAATGATTAAAGAATTAGTTTGTTAAAATTTGAGAGCGTATAACTATTATTAAAATACTTTCAATTATGTAAAGAAGAAAAACATTATGGTAGACAGAAAAAATGCGTAATTTTAAACAGCTTCTGGTATAGGGTAAATTGGATAATAAACATTATATAAATACTTATTAGTGAATGAATAAATGGTCAGTTTGTTTTATTTAATAATAGATGTGAGTCAATAGGAAAAAAGTACCAAAGGTAGTTTCTAAAAGAAGGCATGTTAAAATAACAATTTTTAGTTTATGAGAGTATACATATAAATTTTTATTAAAAATAATCATTGCAAAATAACTTGTAATGATAAATAGGCCAACAAATCCTGGCCAAATAGAAATAATGTTTCTTGGTTAATTAGTAATACAAATGTCTCTCTTGATAAAGTCAATATTTCAGGTAACGTTGTTATTCTACATGAGTAGAGCCCCTACTTAACTACTTAGGTACTGCAGTGGTTACATTTTAGTGGCTGGAAGAATCAGTGGAGAAAGCAGTTCAAAAGTAGGATTCTTGAACCTCAACACAACATAATTCTCATTTCAGAAAGTCTAAGGTCTAGGAAAAGGTGAAGCCAAAGAACTTACATGCACTCATGACCCATGGACATGAATTAAGGGGGAGAATTTCAGGAGGTAAGTAGGATACTAGATGGAAGGAGGAAAAGGGAAAAAATTAGGACAAGTGCAACAGCTTAATCAGTAAAATATACTTAAAACATCAACCAGTAAATGCATAAATGAGTGGAACAACAAATGTATGCTTCTTTCTCCATTGCGCTCTCTTTAAAATCAATACATTTTTAAAAAGAAAGCCTACAGTCTGGCTCTTGTTTCTGCATTTGTCACTTGCACTTCAGGTGGCTGCTGTGCAGGGCACCTGCAGTCTACACTTTGAAAAAAGGTTCTTGAAATTCCTGCTGCTGCATTCCTGCTCAGAAGATTCAATTCATTACTAATTCATGGACCAGAAGTACTATTATTTTAGATGATACATATTTGTTTTAGATTCTGGATATTATTTTGGGTCTTTCCTTCCAACTAGACCAAATTTCTCTAAAATTTCTTTTGCCCTTCTGAAATGATTACCCTTACTCAGGATTTTTATTCATACGTAATTTGGGTCTAAAAATGTATTTCTTGTGTCCTCTTTATTGGGTTTGAGTAACCATGGTCTATATGTTTTTTCATTTTTCCCTCTATACTGTGAAATAGATGAACTAGCATTAGAATCAACTGCTTTTCAAAGCTTGTAAAATTCCTCTATGAAACTATGTGGACCTGGTGTTTTGGTAAAGGGGAAGGCCAGACTACTGAACAATTCCCCTATTTTATTTGTATTTGAACTATTTGGCTATTTTTACCACCTTCAAATTAAATTATACATTTTGGAAAATTACCTTTTTCAGCCATGTTTTCAGAATTTCTTTTCTGTTTATGTATGATTCAGTAAACTAGTCTATATGCTTCCTGGCACTTCATCTGTACTTATGAATATTCTCCTTTCTTATTTTGTGTATTATTTTGATATCTCACCCTTTTCCCCTTTATCAGTCAAGAGGTGAGCCACAGAGAAAATGGCAGCAAGTAATTTAGAGAAAATATATTTTTAAAGATTCTATTTATTATATATCTATAAATAATAATAAATATTATTATTTATGTTCAGTGCATGTTAGTGTCAGAATGGTTATTTGTACTCACTAAATCCTCCCTGCATCTAAGATTTAACTTTTATTAGTCATTATTTTGTTGGCTGATATGAAAAGTAGGAAGAATGATATAATATTAAATGTTTTAATTATGGTGGATAATACTCATCACATTTCAGTTATTTCATTTTAATAGGTATGATCTGGTAATCTTGTGAGTGGTACAACTTTGGAGAAAGAAGATAATTAAACTTGGCCTTTTTGTGTGTATAAAAGTGAAATTTTCTTTTCTACAAAGCTCATTTGTAGCACTAGAGAGGTCATTCCTTATCTGTAGGTAAGAGATAGGGTGAAGGCAGAATTCTAATAACTTTTCAACACGTTGGTATCTATAGTTTTTTCTTTCTCTTGGGAGTAGGGACAGTGGTGGCTCTAGTTATGTCCAGAATTGCTCTGACAAGGCTCTCTGTCATAATAGGTGCCAGGTGGACTGCTAGTGCTCAATAACTAATGGATAATGATAGGATATATTCACACCTTGAAAATAAGGTGGTGAAATTTTTGAATTTTCTGATGGAGTTCAGCACAATGAAAATTCCCATGGAGGCATACTGGATGAGGATGCATCCCAGGAATAGCAGGTGATGACAGAGGGCTCTGTTTCAATAAATCACAGCTTTGGTCTGCAGAAGCTGGTGAGTTTTCATCAGCTACACACCTGTGGTGTTACAGACTTGTGAAATCTGTCAATCTGAAAGGATGCTGAAAGCCAGAGAGTGCCTTTTATTACACATGACACCAGCATCCCCTGGCATTGATAATTAAATGCGTGAAGTGTGAATTCTCTAAAAACAATAAAACAAACACAACTTTAAGGGCAATAAGAAGTGTTTGTGTTTTTCAGGTTGCGGACAGGGAGAAAGGGCTTTAGAGCTCATGTATAGCATCTGATATTGCTACACAAACTACAGGCAAATAGACAAAATCTGGAGTGGACCTCATCCTATTTAAATTCTTCAGTAATTTTAGGTTCTTTTTTTTTTTTTTTTTTTTTTTTTTTAAGTTGTTGACTAGACAATTGGAGCTGGGTGCCAGGCTGATGTCTAAGGTCATTTCTCTCCTACAAAAAAGAAGGAATTACAATATGTTACTATCCCAGCGGGAATCTGTATTGGATAGTTTTACAAAAAAGTGACCCTCACTTAGTCATTTTGAACTGCACCAGGAAGACCTATTAATATTTAGTGGGCTTCATCCAATATTACATGTGAAAAGTGAAGGTACTCCAGTGGTTTGGGGTTTATGTTTTCCCACTTGTGTACCAAAAGGGCAGCTCATTTTATGGAGTAAGGGAAGGACAGATGGGACTAGTCCACCTGTTCAATTCTTGGCAGAGTCATCTTGCTTAGGTCAGAGAGCCATGGCAACTAAACCCTTCCTGTGCTCACTGAGTCACCACTTGGCCATGCAGTTCTGGCCAGCTCCTGAGGTCCTGCCTGACCTAAAGGCCTGCTCCCCCCATGCTGGGAAAAAGGACAGGGTCACAGGAGTAGACTCACTCCAGGTCATGCTGACCTGTGATACTTAGATATGGACATTGGGCCTTTTAAAAATAATTATTTCCCTTCTAATCTTTTCCTGGTATATCCTTTCATCTTCTCCAATTTGCCTCTGTTTTTTTCATGGTTCTGGAAACAGCGTAGTTTTGGAAGGCCATGTTCCTCCATTTTAGGGATTGTATAGCAAGATATCAGTCCCTAAATACTATATTTCATAAAGCCTCTGATAATGCTGTTTGAGTACCATGGTGCAAGGCTGTGGCTTTATATCAGTCTGAAATAGTTAGAAAGACCATGAAAATGTAGTCAATTAAAACAAGTGTGATGTGTCTCAATGACAACACTGATTCAATTAGTCAGCTTCAAAGTCCTTTCTCTGGGACATAAGTAGATTTTTTAATTTAATTTGGTGTATTTCTGGTCCTCTGAAGCAGTGTCTGTGATGAAGCTGTGTCTGCTCTCTCTCCCAGAGCCCACTACCTCTAATTTGCTCCTGGTGAATGATGGCAGATTCATAGCCTGAGGTAACTTTTTCTTTCTTTCATTTCTCAAAGCTGCCTTATCTTTTCTTTCTGTATGTCTTAAGGTTTTGTTTGGGCATGCATTTGAGAGCTTGAAGGGTTTTACCTTCAGACCCCTGGATTGGAGTTTTTGATTAAGTTCCTGCCAAACATTATCCAGGAGTCTGCAGTCCTGCCTCTCCACGTTGCCCTGTCAACAGGACCTGTTCAGTGGGAAAGCCAAGCCCATCTCATTGTCCCTGGAAGGACAGCTGATGCAGGTTATCCCAAAGTGCATGCTCAGAGGGTGTAGCCTGGACCCCCCAGCCCCATATCCTACAACTCCACAGTTTACTTTTGGGATTGAGAGAGGTAGAGGAAGAGTCTACATATATGTATTTACCATTTTCAAAATACTGACCAGTTGGAAAAGGCAGGAACCAATCAAGTTTATGAAGAGACAAAGAATGAGGTCATGGGACTATGTCATTCTCTTCCTTAACCCATGGGGATTTGGACAGGATTACATAACTGCGGGAGTGTCAGCCTTTAGGTTGTTCATACAAGTTAGTTAAGGGGCTTTTCTGAGCAAGAGTGCTATGATTGCGAACAATCTCTTGCTTTTTGACCTAATGATGAATGTGAAAGAGGAAAAGCAATTGTATCTACATTCTCAATTCTTAAAGTTCTGCCTATGAATAAGCAGGTCACTAGTCGATGACATATGTGATGGGCCCAGAACTTCAGGGTGAGCCTAGCCACCTGAGATAGAGGACTGGGGGTACTCAGTGTGCTGATTCGGACACCCCAACTACTTGCCAAGCACTTGGCATTGTGTGCCCAAGTACAAAAGAACCAGGAAAAAAACAAACTTGTAATCAGTGACAGAGCCTCTGAAAAACCAATGTTAAGAATGTTGGCTCCTTCCTTTCCTTTGACATGGGTCTCACAGGGTCAGACACACCTGGGCTACTCAGAGGATAGATGCTTCAGTGAAGAAACCTGGATGTCACACAGCTGAGGTAGTTTTCGGTGTGGGTCAACATAGATTGTGTGCAGGAAGCTTTCCTAGGAACCAAGTTTAGTATAAGGTTAGAAACTAAAGGAAAATGAGGACGTAGGAGAGGAACTTTCACCCCAGGAATTCAAATGACTGCCTCTGCTGGCAGTGAAATGGTACCAGCTGTTAGACTTTGCTTCAGAAGCTTTGATACTTGAGTTCTGGCTAAGAAACAATTCCAAGCCAAGGCTCAAACTATAAGAAAAAAATTTTTTAGAAAGTCCTAGAGGCAGAAGAGGGAGAAAGAGGGAAGAAAAAGAGGAAAGGGGTGGGGGGGGGAGAGGGAGAGAGAGAGAGAGAGAGAGAGAGAGAGACTGTTTGAAGGACTTCATCTCATCTGGAGGTCTCAGGGGAGGATATCAATAGAATATTCATCAGCTTTCCAGGTGTGACCCCCTCAAGGTCATGGTTTTCATTGATTGGTCAGTGGTGCCAGGGCAGGGAGTCATTTGTCAATGTAGCTGGTGCTGATGTCAACCATGGCATAACTTCCTCTGATTTTGTGCTTCTCTGAGCTTGGAGCTGAAACACAGCTGAGGCCTAGATGCCATCTCCATGGTTAATACTTAAGGGAGTGGTCAGGCAAGGGCTTGTAGTTTTGCTCATTGCTAGGCACCTGGTACCCTCTGCCCTGGTGACCCTCTGCACCTGGCCTATTGTTTCTGCTTGGCTCACGCACTCTAACTACCTGCTGCACTTTGACAAGAAGCCTCATTTTCAGAGAAATAAGGTAAGTGCTTACAAAACATTAAAAGGATTCGATGACAACAAAGGCACTCTCAAAACAAAAACTCTCAGGTAAATTAAGACAAAGAAATAGATGGAAAAGTGCCTCATAATTTCTTTAATAACTTGGATCTCCAGTTTTCTGCGATAGGCTAGTTTAATAGGAGCTTTTGCTATAGAGAGAAAAGCATACTTGGTGTAAATGTTGAGGTAATAAACACTATGTATTAGGGAAAATCCAAGCAGATAAGCTATTCTTAGGTTAGTAAAATTCACACTTAATATGAATTATTTTTTTTTTTTTCGTTTTCCAATATTAACTGAGTTGGTTTTGATCTAGAGAACAACAGTCAGTTTTATGATGATTTCTCTTGTTTTTGTGCCTATTAATTGATCATTTTATTTCTATCTTTATCATTTAATATTAATTGAGCATTTGGCTATTTTTGAGGAATATAAACCATTTTCCATTGCCTAGTTAAGGAATTAAAGATTTAAAATGTAGGCAAACCAGGAAACTGTAGCTTAAAGAAGCCATTGTATCTCCTTGGTAGGAATGGTAACCTTTTTCTTTTTGCATTAATTTATTTGTAGTTAGTCTTTGTCTGATATTTTAGCATTTATTGTCCACATGGTCATAATCCATCTTGGGGCACCAAAATCATAAGCCCTGTCTCAGACTCACATGGTAAGATAATTTCTCAGGATACATTTCTTAGAATGTGTATCACGGGCTGTAATTTGTACATGGGAGTTTTGTAGAGGTTCCTGTCAGTGGGATGGTATTTGTTGTTAGGTCGGTTCAGTTTTATATTGATTAGTTCTTCCTTTCATACTCCAAGGACACTGGTTTTCTTTTGCAGAATATATCTTGAGCCAGCGTTAAACTTTCAGCATTAAATCTATTGTAGCCCTCTTCCTTTGTGTGGCTGAAGGGAATTTTCAACTTACCCAGCATTCTTGTATATAACAAATTGCATTTTATGTTCCCATATGCCTTATAGCATTGGCTTTGTTTATTTTGGTTTGGGAATCCTAAGGGCATCTAGATTTTACTGGTTTTTCTAGAAGCCGTGCAGTTTCCAGAATACCCATGGTGCTGAATAATGATTTATACTCATCACAGCTTACAACTTAAGATGTTGTTGTGATCTTTTCTTGCCAGATATGCCATTCCAGTAAGAAAAATTTCCTCTATGAGTGTTTTTACCCCTTATCTTGCCATGGCCTTATGACCAAACAACAGTTACTTGGCTTACTGTATTGAAAATAATTAAAAATTTAAGAAAATGTCTTTCAGCTAAGTTTGACTAGCAGAGAGCAGACACTGGAAATAGCATGTCATTTTCAAGTTAAAATGTCCTATTTTTTTTGTAGTGTTTTCATTTTAAAATGTGAAAAAGGATGATATTTGGCTGTCAGAGATAACATTTCTGACACATTTTGCATGCCTACTTGTGTGACTTTTAGTTTTGGTTGTGAAGTTGACTTAAAGTATTTTGGAACATTAGTACAGAATTTATAAAAGTGTAAGTTATTTCTTTCACTATATATACCCAAGACTTTTGCTGCTGGCTAAACTAAACTCATAAAAGAGTTTCTATAATCTACATCACCCAACTTACCGGTTTTATTTTTTCCTTGAAATATACTGCATTAGATAGGGTTTGATTATGCTAAACTTTATGTAGTACTACAACCGCATTCCTCCACCTCACCCCAAAATAAGTCACAAGACACTTCAAATTATGTGGGTACGGGTTCTACAAACATTAAGACTGCACAGTATATGAAGTGCTATTAAGTTCTTCAACCACCTCATTCCACTCCCAAGGAGTCCTCCTTACCCTGTACACAGGTGTGGTCCTTGGAAGGGAGATCAACTGCCTTGGTTTGACGGGGACTGTTTCAGTTTTACCACTCATGGTCATATATTCCAGGAAATCCTACAGTCCCAGGCAGCCAGGACAGCTGGTCACCCCACTCTGTAACTATGTTCTGGTTTATGAGTCTCCCCTATGGGCATAACTCTCTCAGTGGGTGGTGTACATTATTGTCAAGCTGGACCGTTGCCTTCCCTGTCTTTGGCATTCTGAATGTTGAACTGAGAGAAACACATTGAGAATAGGGGTTGTTTGCAGCAAATTATGTTAAATTCAGGTCTCCAGAGAAGTTAAACCTGGCTTGCACTTTAAAATCAGCTGGGGCTATTAAAGCATACTGCTGGGTAGGCATTGGCCCCCCAAACTCTAATTTAATTGGTTTGAAATGAAGCCTGGGTCTGGTACTTCAAAAAAATCTTATCTGATAGTTCTTAGATGTACCCAGGGTCCAATCTACTCCTCTAGAAAGATGTAACAACTCTGGAATTGCCTTGATTTCTACAATCTCTGAAGCTGGCTTGTTTAATACTTTCTTGGATTTCATAATTTACAAAACCCCCTTTGAGACCTAAGTCTGTAAATTTAGTGCCTACATATTCTTCTATGTATTTTATTTTATTTTTAAAAAGATTTTATTTATTCTTCTATGCATTTTATTGTTGAAAGTCTAACATTCAAGTTTTTAATCCACAAGATACTCCAGTATCTATCCTTATAGTAAGTCATTAAAATTTTTTTGATCTTGAATTGTTCTATTTTGCAGCCAAAAAAAAAGAACACCCCACAAATATCATACAGACATAGTCAGTTTTGTTCTCCGAGTTTTTTACTGTGGGTAAGATAGATGGAGAAATAGATTGAGGCGGGATACAGTAATGAAGGAGAAACTTGTGCTCACAACTCAAAGAGTAATAGCCTCACAGTGAAGTCCAGAGCCTCTGCATGGCACAGATTAAACAATAAACAATTGTGAATTGATTGAATGAATGAGTTAATAAAGTAATGCATTCCATAATCTCTTGCAGCAAAAACCATATGCTCATTTATAATTAGGTTTTAGGAAAAATTGCTACCCTATGTGAGCCATTATGCTTTACATTTTAATAATAAAATATTAAAATAACTATAGCACTCTATTTTCTTTTATTTTTGCCTTGGTAGCTAGAAAGCTTAGAACTAAAACTATGCTCAATTAGTAAGAATATTTCCTTGAGTTTAATGCATTTTTATTTCTCTTCTATAAAGTTTACAATTTAAAAAAATTCAAATAGTCTTATATAGGAGTCTGGTATGTTACCAATTTTAAACTTCTTTGGAATTAATTGTTTCAGACTATGAAAGAACAAAAGATACAAGAATGAAATGTTCATAAGAGCCACTATACTAGTTATTAATACTCATATGACATACTTCAGAGATTAAAGGACTTTTAAATTAGGAATGTTGATAAATAAACAATATGGAAAAAATGTAAGCAGGTAAATGGGGAAATAATTTCAAAACATGTTTCATGTAAAAGTTATTATTTTAATATATAGAAAGGTCTTCTAATAAAGATATAAAAATTAAAGACAAAACTCCAATAAAAATGGGCAAAGCTGATAATACAACAATTCAAAAAATAAAAAGTTAATAATTATATCAAAACATGTTCAGCATTACAAATAACTCGAATAAAGCAAATTAAGACAAAGATAAGGTGTAGGCTCTTTTGTTTGTTTTCTTTTTCTTTTTTTTTAACATTTTATTCATTTATGAATAAATTTAACATTTATGGACCTGGCTGGAGACTTGGCTTGCAACCTGGTTATGTGCCCTGGCTGGGAATCGAACCAGTAACCTACGGATTCCCACGCCAGTGCCAATCCACTGAGCTACCAGACGGTCTGTTTTATTTTTCAAATAGGCAAAGATTTAAAAATATCCTCAGCCGTGGCTGGTGGCTCAGTGGATAAGGCACCAGCTTGCAAACCCAAAGGTCGCTGGTTTGATTCCTGGCCAGGGCAACATAATCAGGTTGCCAAGCCAGTTCTCCAGCCAGGTCCATAGCTGGAGGCAGGTGAAAGGCAACCATACATTGATGTCTCTCTCCCTTTCTACCTCTATCCCTTCCCCTCTCTCTAAAAATAATAAAATCTTTAAAAAATATATCCAAGGTTGTCAAGATATTTTTTTAATAAAAATAACTGTTGGTATCAATAAATAGAAATGAAACAATATTTCTAGAGGACTACTTGCCAATATAGATAAAGTATTCATATACTTTCACCATTCTAAAATTTAGTACACATACATCATATATGTTGTACATGTTATACAAAATTAAAAATACACACGATACATGTATGTGCATGCATTAATCTATACTACCATTATTGAAGATTTTTATTTTCCTTTTTGTAATTCCTACACTTCTTTAATGGATAATATATTTTTAAAATGTATGTTTAAAAAAGGCAACCAATATATGTAAAAATACATTCTCTTGATTTCCTCCTACTATAGTCTTCGTGGATGTATCAGTTGTTTCTCACAGGTATACCTTTGTTGAGAAATGGTTGAGGCATATGCTGCTACCATCCTATGATGGAGAGTGGATGGTCTTTGCCAGACTCTGAATTTATTATTAGCAGTTGAAATATATTTATGGATTGGGAAGGAAAGAGTGAGTGAGGAAAGAAACCTAATAAAGTCATACTTTTATTTAATACATTCTTTACAGATATGTGTTTTGGTTACATGCATTACAAAAAATTATAAACTTGTATTTAAAAAAATTGATTCTAGAGAGAGAGGAAGGGAGGAAGAAAGAGAGAGAGAATCATTAATGTGAGAGAGAAATATCTTTCACTTGTCTCTTCTAAGAACCCCAACTGGGAACCAAACCTACAACTCACCCTGACCAGGAATCAAACCCTAGACACTTTGCTTTTAAGGACGGCATGTAACCAACTGAGCCACACTGGCCAGGGCTAAATTTGTATTTTAATGCAATTATTAGAATTAATGTTTTTCATACCATACCAGAAAGGATACAGACACTAATTATGATGACCCACAGAAAATCTCTTTTGGGGGTTAAGAGTTATCATCAAAGCCCTTATGTAAATAGTTACTTTTTTGAAATAGAAGGTTTATGGAGTTGGAAATATATTGACCATTCTTATTTTATTTTTTATTTATGTTTGTTCCTTAGATGAAATATATTGATACACATAAGATTAATGATACATATAAAACCAAATGTTGTAAAGATTTGATTAATAGGAAATTTTTGTAAGAATTATTATTTTTGATACATTATTAAATGCTAGGTATGGGACTAGGTGCTTTACATACCATGTAACAATTCTCTTATCAACCATTCAAGGTATTGTTCCCATTGCAGTGATGATGAAAATAAGTAGTTTGCTTATAAATGAGGTATCTTATTTTATCATTCTTTATTTTTAAAATATGTGATTGGAATCCATCATTTTCTAAGTCTTATGATTGTTTCATACATATATTTGATTCAATAGGTTCTTCCTGTAGGATATGCATTTTAGATGATCATAAACTGTATGTGTGTTTAGTGAAGTAGAATTTGAGATTATTGCTTTCAAATTCTTGCTCATAATTTTTGAATGTGTACTACCACAAATTTATTGCTACTATTAATTGGTGAGATGTCTGAAAAACTCCACTAAACATTGAACATAGTGATTCAGGTTCACTATTTTAAAATAGCAAATATGAAACTAAAATATAATACAAGCAAAAGAAAACTATAAAGCAATAAATTATACATACATTATATTTTAAAAATAATATTGGTAATATGAATGATCTCATTATTCTATTTTGTTGTATTAGAACCTGCATTTAAAAAAACATTCTCCCAAGAATTTTGATGCTGCCAATTTGTTAGGCTTTTTAAAAATCTCTAGAATAAAGTTGTCCATGATGAAATAAATTTGGGAAATGCTGGGTGAAGTGAAATTAAACAAGTCAGTGCTTTGGGACTCACAGGAGTTTTAAATGGCTAATATAGATACTTCGTAAATCTCCAAAGAAAACTAAGGCATGGGCCATTTCTCAGTTGCATTTTACCACAGATTTCTACTTAAAGGGGGCATACCATGAAACTCTAGTCCTGCAAAACAGTCTGAAAGAAGTTTATGATATTTGGACTTGCGTTGCTAGGGTGGGAATTATGAGAAGGAGTTTATTTTGGCAACCATCATGCAACCTCGGATGACACTATTATCCCTGAAAGAGGAAATATTTCTGATAATAACTATTATACTTCCAAATAATACTTATATCTCTGTTGGTTTGCTATATCAATGTATAATTTGAATTTAAAGACCATTTTGTTTTTTAAATGTCTTATTTAATCTTTCATTCTATTTCTTTATTAAAATACTGATTTTATTTTTTAATACATTTTATTTATTATGCTATTACAGTTCAGCCAACTTTTACCCCTATGTCTTCCTTTGCCTGGTACATCCCTTACTTCAGCAATCCCCCTATTTTTTAATGCATGAGTCATGCATGTACATTTTTTGGCTTCTCCATTTCCTATAATATTCTTAACATCCCTTGTCTATTTTGTACCTACCAATTACGTTTCTTAAATTCTGAACCTTTTCCCCTATTCATTCCTATCTCCTTGCTGGCTCATAACCCTTCAGATGATCTCCATATCTATGATTTTTCTGCCTGTTCTGGTTGTTTAGTTTGTTTTTTTCTAGATTCAGTTATTCATAGTTGTGAATGCATTGCCATTTTAATGTTCATAGTTCTGATTTTCTTTTCCTTAAGTAAATCCCTTTCACATTTCATGTAATAATGGCTTGGTGAGGATGAACTCCTTTAGCTTTACTTTGGGAAGCACTTTATCTGTCCTCCTCCTCCTCCTCCTCCTCCTCCTCCTTCCCTCCCCCTCCCCCTGCATTCATCCCACTTCCTCCCCCTGCTCTCCCCTTCCCCACCTTTCCACTGCACCCTGCAACCAAATTCAATCCCACTTGTCCATGTCCTTGGGTTATCCATACTAGATGCTTGACTAAACTGCTCCCCTTCTTTGCCTCCTTCTCTCCCCTCCCCCACCTCTCTCCCCTTTGCACACTGAAAGTCTATTCTTGTATTCATGTATCTGGTTCTGTTTTGCTTATTAGTGTCCTGTAATTGTGAGATCATATGGTATTTGTTTTTCACTGACTGGCTTATTTCACTAAGCATAATACTCTATGGTTTCATCCCTGTTGTCACAAAAGGTAGGAGTTCTTTCTTTCTGCTGTGTAGTACTCCATTGTGTAAATGTACCAAAGATTTTTGATCCAATCATCCACTGATGGGCACTTAGGCTGTTTCCAGCAGTTGGCTATTATAAATAGTGCTGCTATGAACATAGGAGTAAGTAGGTTCTTCTGAATTGGTGTTTCAAAGTTCTTTGGGTATAATCCTAGCAGTGGGATCACTGGGTCAAAAGGCTGTTTGTTCCATTTTTAGTTTTTTTGAGAAAATTCTATACTGTCTTCCATAGTGGCTGCACCAGTCTGCATTCCCACCAACAATGCACCAGAGTTCCCTTTTCTCCAGCACTTGTTGTTTGTTGATTTGTTGATGATTGCCATTCTGACAGGTGTGAGGTGGTATCTCATTGTGGTTCTAATTTGCATCTCTCTGATGGCTAGTGATGTTGAGCATTCTTTCATATGCCTTTGGGCCCTTTGTATGTTGGTCCTTATAGATTTTTCTTTATTTCATTTAGTGTAACCTTCATTTCTTCCCTTCTGTTTTTACTATAATCGATGAGTTCTTTTAGCATCCTGATCACTGGTGCTTCTTTTAGTTATTTTTCTGTGGTTTTGCTCTGTTCTTTCATTTGGGCCATATTTCTTTGCCTTCTCAATTTGACTGCCCCCCTGTGTTTGTTTCTGTGTTTCTTTCTGTGTATTGGGAAGAGCTGCTTTGACTCCCTGTCTTAGAAAAGGCACCTTTAAATTGTGTTGAGTGGAGACTTAGTAATCACCGGGGCAGGGCAACCCACTTGACCACTTTGTGGCTCTGTGTGGAAGGATGTCTAAGAAAGAGAACAATGTTGTTGCTTGGCTGCTAGAGGTTTGCCTGTCACTTATCCCATTTCCAATCACTTCACCCACTTCTCATCTATGACTGGTGCTCTTCCAGCTCTTGCCCTGGCAGTGAATCTCAGAGTGGGTGGAGTTGCATTCTAAGTTTGTGCATGTCCCTTAAATGGTCTCACCTGAAAATTTGGCAGTTTCTTCCACCAACCCACCTTGACTAGTTTTATAGCCAGAACTTACAAGAATTTATCTTCCTAATGCTGCAACCCTGGGCTGTGTGGTCTGGCCAGGGGCTGGAATAACTCACTCCCAAGATATCCCTTGCAATTTTTATCCACCACATGTGAGTTTGGGATTGCTTGTTCTTTCACCTCCACCTCTCTGCACCACACCACATAGCCATGCCTCTTTGCCCATTTCTGGGACTCTGCCCTTCCTCCCTGTCTGGATGGATGTAGCTTCTTAAACTTTTGGTTGTCAGACTTCCATACAGCTCAGTTTTGTGATGGTACTGGGTGTTATTTGTTTTGAGATATAGTTGTAATTCTTTCTGTGGTTGCACAATGAGTCAAAGTGGTCCACCTACACCTCCATCTTGACTGGAAGTCTTGATTTAATTTTGTAGAAAGATTTTATTCATTATTTTTAGAGAGAGGGGAAGGGAAGAGGAAGAAAGGAGAGAAACATCAATGTATGGTTGCCTTTTATCTGTCTCTAGCTGGAGACCTGGCTGGAGATCTGGCCTGCAACATGGGCATGTAACCTGACTAGGAATCGAACCAGAGACCCTTGGGTTCACAGGCCATTGCTCAATCCACTGAGCTACACCAGCCAGGGCCAATTTAATTTCTATTGTATTTTTTTTTTTTTCATTGCCATTTATTCCCCTTATATCCATGTCCCCACAGAAATCACCACAATTGTTTTTTATGTTCACAAGTCATTTTTCCTTTTTGTTTAATCCCTCCATCTCCTAACATCCCCCTCCACTAACTGTCATCCTGCCCTCCTATAAGTCTGTCAGTTTTGCTAATTAATTTAGGTTGTTCATATATAGAATCTTCTATATATGAGTGAAATCGTATTGTATTTGTTTTCTGTGACTGGCTTATTTACTAAGCATAATGTTCTCTAGGTCCATCCATACTGCTTCAAAAGGTAATTTTTTTCTTCCCTTTTATGGCCAAGTAGAATTTCATTGCATAAATGTTCCATGATTGCGTTATCCACTCATCTATTGATGGATACCTGAGCTGCTTCCATCTGAATGAGGAGTCTATTAGGATGTGTGTAATAACATTTGATAAACAATCAAATAATACATCATTTAACATGGTCCTGAAACACATTGTATTAACATACACCACTAAAATTGTTGCCTTATAATATCTTCATTTAATAGAAACAAATATGTTTTTATTCTAATTCAGAATCAAAAGGGACAAACATAGCATGTTTTTAGAACAGTGGAACTAATTTATATGATACTATAATGGTGACTATATGTCATACATTTATCAAAACCCATGTACAACACCAAGAGTGAAAACCCTAATGTGCACTATGGACTTTGGCAATAATGATGTGTCAGTGAGGGTTTATTGATTGTGACAAATGTACCACTCTGCAGCAGGATATACAGATAGTGCAGAGGCTATGTATGTGTAGGGGAAGGGAGTATATGAGGAATACACCTTACACTCAATTTTGCTGTGAAACAAAAACTGCTCTAATAAATAGACTATTTTTAAAAAAGTGACAAGCATGTACATTTTCAAAATATGAAGCAGAACTTCTTATTTCTTGCTCTTCTAATGGAGGCATAAAGTGAATAATGATGAAAGAAAAGTGTGGGTGGGGAATCTAATGGATTTATAGAAACTTTATGCTCTAAGCACATTTCACATAAGAACAGGTCAGTAAAATTTTGCACATTGATGGATAATCACAACACTGCTGGTGCCTCAGTAACCAGAAGTTTTTCAAATGCACTGCCTTTTCATATAGCTATTACCTACAGATAGAAAATTGATTTTTGTTTCAGAGAGAAGCTAATATGCAAATATTAACAAATATGTAGAATATTTGTAGACTATTACTGTACTCAAGAGTTGATATTTCTTAGAACTAAAAACTACTTTAATGAAATCACAGGTTTATATAAGAATATAAAATTTCCATATAGCTCTTGAGTTAGTAATGGAAATGAGAAAATTACCATGGAGGATATGATAATGAGTTTTATTTTTTATTAATTTTTAATCTAATCTTTATTGTATTCTTCATTACCAATTAATTCCTTTATACTCTCCTCATCTCCAACAATCATCATGCTGTTGCCCATATTCATGAGTCCTTTGTTCTTTTTCCTCAATCCTTCTACCTTCTCCCTAATCACCTCCCACTAGCTGTCACCTGCTCTCCATCTGTAGTAAGTCTGTCTCTGTTTTGCTTTCTAGATCAGTTTGTTCATTAGAGTCCACATATGAGTGAAATTATATGGCATTTGTCTTTTTCTGACTGGCTTACTTCACTTATTATAATGTTCTTCAGGTCCATCCATACTGTTCCATAGGGTAACACTTTCTTCTTTTTTACGGATAAGTAGAATTCCAATGTATAAATATCCTATAGTTGTTTTATCCACTCATCTACTGATGGACACTTGGGCTGCTTCCATATCTTGGTGTCTATAAATAATGCTGCAATGAACATAGGGGTGCTTATGCTCTTTCAAATGAGTGTTTTGGGTTTCTTTGTATATATTCTCCAAAGTGTGATAGTTGGGTGAAAAGGAAGGTCTGTTTTTAATTTTTTGAGGTTTCTCCATACTGCTTTCCACAGTGGCTGCACCAGTCTTCACGTCCATCAACAATATAAAAGGGTTTCCCTTTCTCCATATCCTAGCCAGAACTTGTTTGTTGATTTATTGATGATAGCCATTCTGACAGGTGTGAAATGGTATCTCATTGTGGTTTTAATTTGCATTTCTTTAATGATAGTGACATTGAGCATCTTTTCATATGCCTATTGGCCATCTATATGTTCTCTTTGGAGAAGTGTCTATTCAGGTCCTTTGCCCATTTTTTAATTGGTTTGTTTATTTTGTTGATGTTAACATTGGTAAGTACTTTATGAATTTTGGATTTTAACCCCTTATCGGATGTATCAGTGAAAATGTCCTTCTATTAGGTGAATTGTTTTTTATTTTGTTGATAATTTCCTTTGCTGTGCAAAATCATTTTAGTTTGATATAGTACCATTTGCTTATTTTTTCTTTTGTTTCCTTTGCTTAGGGAAATATATCCAATAAAAATTTCTACTGGCCATGTCCAAGATTTTGCTGCCTATGTTTTCTTCTAGGATTTTTATGGTTTCAGGTATAACATTTAAATCTTTGATCCATTTTGAATTTGCTCTAGTACATGGTGTAAGAAGGTGGTTTAGTTTCCTTTTTCTGCATGTATCTGCCCAATTTTCTCAACATTTATTGAACTATCTCTAGCCCATTATATATGCTTGCTTCCTCTGTCAAAGTTTAATTGACTATAAAGGTGTGGGTTTATTTCTGGGATCTCTATTCTGTTCCATTGATCTGTGTGTCTATTTTTATGACAGTAACAGGCTGTCACTAACAGAAAGGGAGATTAACCAGAGAATTTCATTTACAATTACTTCAAAAAGAATAAAATACCTAGAAGTAAGACTAACCAAGGATGTAAATGACCTGTACTCAGAAAATTATAAGACACTAAAAAAAGAAATTGAAGCAGACAAATAAGAGGAAGTATAAACTATGTTCATGGATAAGAAGAATTAACATCATTAAAATGTTCATACCACCCAAAACAATATACAGATTCAATGCAATTTCTAGCAAGATTCCAATGATGTATTTCACAGAACTAGAATAAATATTTCAAAAATTTATATGGAACCTCAAAAGGTCCCACATAACAACAGCAATCTTGAGAAAGAAGAACAAAGTTGGAGGAATCATGCTACTAAATATCATACTGTACTACACAGCAATGGTGACTTAAATGAGAGATCACTTAAGGAAGATTATGGACAAAGCACGTAAAATCCAGAAATGATTTTTGCCTTCTAACTGATCAAGCATCCTAGATTCAAGTCTCATGTATCAATATGGTAATTTGAGAACATGTGCCTATCTCTTTTTAGTTAATTTCAAGACATAGGATGTTTAGTCTTCTGTGGATATGTTAATATTATTCCTATTCTTTGTGCTCTAGCACTGGTATTAAACTCAGGGAAGTTAGAAATGACCAGGCAAAAAATTCCACCAGACTGTGTTAAACCTTCCTAACTCAGCCACACAAATCCATCAACTTGAGCCTTCTTAATGTGAAAGTTCTTTGCAGAGAGATTAATATATTGGGGTGTAATGAACAAAGAAGTAAGCATCACTCCAATAAGTCATATTTTCTTCCTATATCTCATGGATAGTTCCTTCATGACTTGAGGGTCCTTTCTCAAGATACCTTTGGCCAATGATGATTGCAATGATAATAACCCATCTATGATTTTGGCTTATTGCCACTTGGGCACTTATCTCTGAAACTTGTTTCAAATCTGATTTCACTTTTACCAAGGTATCATGCAAAAAGCAATAGGCACATGGAGGAGCCTTGTCCAAGACCATTACCACTCTGTGCGTTCATTTGTCCTCAATAGCAGGCTTTTCACTGGCTTATTTCTCCCTAGATTTTCATGGCTTCATCACTTCTTTACTTAGGTTGTGACATTAGTACCTGATGCAACACATTTGCACAAGTGTTTCTATATAATCCTTGCTAAAGTAAAGTTTAGCATAAGTCCCAGGCATTATTTTATTAACAATAACTGGGGTGGGTGGGGAGGGGGACAGAGGGGAGCAAAAAAGGGATGGATGTAATACAACAACAATAAAATTTAAAAACAAACAAACAAACAAAAAAAAAAACAAAACAAAAACAATAACTGACCAAAGCAAGACTAATTTTTTAAAAATGCTTTCAACCATTAGCCAGCTTTAATTTTTTTCTCATTATGTTATCCCTTAAGGTAAGAAAAAACACAAAAGGTTTAAAGATGGTATATACAATAAGGAAAATTATTTAGTAATAAATTTAAGAATATTAATAACCATAATGTTATGATAACTTAGTAGATTTCATCATTATTAACTTTAATTCAGTGTCTTATTATGACACCTTTGCTGATACAAGAGAATCAAATATGATTTCTTTCTGGCTCAATGATTCTCAGGGAAAGTCTTATTGGCTTGTGGGTAGGAAGTGACTTTTCTGTGGCAATTCTAGCCCAGGAGTATCAAACTCATTTTCACTGGGGGCCACATCAGCCTTGCGGTTGTCGTCAAAGGGCCGAATGTAATTTTAGGACTGTATAACTGTAACTACTCCTTAACGGTTAAGCAAGCCAAGTAGAAACAAGGTGCCGGGCTGAAGGTGCCGGCCCGGATAAAACAAGGTGGAGGGCTGGATTTGGCCCATGGGCCTTGTGTTTGCCACCAGTGGTCTAGTTACTGCAGAGTATTTAATCTGTTACATGAAGCTAGCTCTCTCCAGGCATTCTGACAGCTAGAAACCTGGTTCTTTCCCACTTTTCCAGATGATCCTTAGAAGGTACACTGCCACTCCAATGAGAAACTTTGGGCTAGTAAGTTTTCATCCACCTAGTTTATGAGAGGTAACTTTGAGAAACAGTATGGCATAAACTGGTGAATATTCGGTGAATCTATTACCAGTCCTTCTGACTGAGAATTTCCTGTTCTTTGTTTCTGGGTGCCAGTCATTATTGTATCTTGTTCCAATGAAGACCAGTTTCCCTCACCACATGGTTTTATCATCACCCCATTAAAAATCATGCTGACGGTCGCTATAAGTTTTTACCTGTCTTTAGTGTTAAAACACCTAGACCATCTCCTAGAAAAAAAATCTATTTCATTTTTTTATATTAGATATAAGGAGGAAATTGGCTATTTCTTTAATGAATATAATACTTTAATATAAAAATTACAAATAGTATGAGTTTATTATTAAATTATTTAAATAAAACATTTAATAGGGAGATTAAATCTAAGTAGAAGAGCAGGATAGAATTTTATCTTAGAAAGAAAGTGCAGTATGGGACAGAAGTCCCCAGCTTGGTGCTGATTGTAAATAAATGGCTGGGTGACCTGCATTTTATCACCACTTCACTGGCCCTCAGTTTCCTCATCTATAAAATGAAAGACTTACATGTTGTCAGCTACATCTAGGATTCAATCTTTCCATAATGTTCAGTTAATTAGTGTAAAAACAAATAAATAGCAAGTACCCCTAAAGTAGAAACAAGTATCCCTAGGATTACATGGTGTAACTCTCAAAAAATGAGATTTAATTCAGCAAAAAAGGCCAACTGCATTTTGTTGTTATGTAGAACTATGGGTCTATTATGGACAAGCTGACTTACATAATGTTAACTCCTAGCAAAACTCTGGACAAGGTAGCATGACGTTATTTTATCTGGGGGTCAAATTTCTTGAGAAAGTTACAGTAAAATCATATGGATTCATGAGAATTATTCAGCTTTTTTTTTTATGTGTCGAATTGTGATACACTGTACAGAAAATCAGAGTCTAGACATTATTTAATACCACAGGCTGCCAAATCACACTAGAGGCAGAGAAGTAGTTCCTTTTCAGTTGTGTTTGGAGCGTGGTTTAATTCAAAATAAAAGACAAGTAAAGTATTATATAAATTTATCTTTTCTGTTCACCTAGCAGAATGGATTAATAGTTCTTATCCCAGGGAAGGCTAAAAATCAATTAACACCTGCCCGCATTGTGTTTATGCTCATTTTCCTAGCTTGAATTATTGCTGCTATGGCTAATGAATTTCAGACATACAGAACTTTCTCACTCATTGACTGAAGGTATGTAAAGTTCCAAAGAAGCAAGACTTAAAATAATCTGTATATTTCATCCACTCATCCCCTATACATTTTGAGATCCTCCTTTATACCAGCTTCTGTTAAGGGATTTTTAATATTAATTTAATGTAAACTAGACTACCTTCAAGGGTAATACATTGGACTAGGAGAAACATAAACCAATGATTGCAATTCTATGTAATTGCTATGATAGAGAAAGGTTCAGCAAAAGTAGAATGGACTAGAATATTGGAGTCAGTCTGGATAATCAGAAAATATTGCAGAGAAGACAGTTAAGACTGAGGAAATTCAGAGGAGGCACTGGAATTTGATCTAATGGACTGGAGCAGGTGGGTGGACAGAGTGCTTTAGGCAGAGGGATGGTAAGGATGAGGAGTTGGAGGATGGGAAGCCTATTGTGTGTGACATTGGAAGCATGTGGGGCTTGTAGTTGGCTGCATTTGGGGAAGCTGAGACAGAGCAGGGCACAGAAGTTAGGCCATGCATAGTTTTACATTTTATGTGCAAATGCTGCATGCTGTCTTTTCTTCCCTAACACATAGGTAATTCAGCCTTGGAGTTAAACGTAGACATGTCATTAGATACTGAGGTCGTTGGATTGAACAGAATTAAACTCATCTTAAATAATTTGAAATTTCTATGATGACACAAATGCAGAGTAAAAACTAAAAACAAATATCATGAATTTTTGAAATTAAACATGAGATTTCATAGAAATTTCTCTATGAAAACCCCAGGGGATTTGCCTGGTCTCTCCTTAGTCATTAAAGTCTCTTTACCACAAGGGTTTTAAAAGTTTTGGGGGCAATGATGCATTACTGGCTTTCAAAAACAAGTAGATGAAGTTTAGCTTTTTCTTGTAAAAATAAGACTACTGTATTTCCAGCAAAATAATTGAACTTTGGTATTGGTATTGAAAGAGTTGTCCACTGTAGTGCTTACGGTGCTTAACAAGTTTAAGGAGTGGATTAAAGGGAGTGTCTGACACATGAGGCAATCAACCCAGGGGAACTTCACCTTACTCTATGAGCTGGGGAATTCAGGCAGTCCTGAAGGCTGACATACGACCCACGCGGATCTTCCAATCAGCATGAGGAGTTAACGACCACTATGTAAGCAGCTTTGTTATGCTGAAAAATAACAGTTTATATCATATTTCAGCACTATTCTAAAATGTCAAGTAGTTAAACAAAACATGTAACATGAAACCAAGAGAGGTATGAGACAATAATAATTATTTTCACTGGAATTTCTCTTAATTATGGTCCACAACGACTTTAATTTTTAAAGAGAGTGATTGATAATCCTTTTATTTAAAAATAATTACCTCAGAGGAATTCAGTAACAAATGTCACATATTAAATCAAGTTCATAATTACTTAGCTTAATTAAAAATAGTAAACATGAAAGAGAACATAAAATCATTTTATTCAGTATTATTTCAACAAACCAGTAAGGAAAAACATTCAATAAGTTAAAAAAAATCAAGCGTTGAAAGTTGTAATCACTGTAAGAGAAGACAAAAAACCTTTTGTTTATTTCCAAAGGTAGACACGATAAAGATGTTAATGAAAATTCTGCTTTTTGTTCCTACTTCACACACTTTAAAAAAATCTCTCTAACTCTGGCAAAGGGGCTTCATCTCTCAGCCTCTTTTCTCCATTGGGGCAAAGGATATTCAAGTTTACCTAGGATTGAACGAGATAACATCTATAGACTAGAACACTTTATGCAAATGTAAGGTAGCATTATTATCCCGTTGGTTAGTGACCATGAACAGTCTCTCACAGATTATGGTAATTTTCCATTCCTTTTGTGGAATTTAAATGACTAGTTTCCTTCAGGCAAGTTTATCTCATGCTTCAGCTTTTTGCATATTTTGAAGCTGAATTTTGTATTTTCAAAGTTTTCATATTGTCTTTTCATGATTTTGTGGTTGCCATAATTCTTACAATTTAGGAAATTAAAGGTAAAAATATAAGTAATAGAAATGTATTACAACCATATTATCCCCCACTGGCCATTTAAGTTAAAAATTATAGGAGAGAGAGAGCTACCATATTGTTACCCTCCAAATACTGTGTATGTGTGTTTGTGTGTGTGTGTGTGTGTGTGTGTGTGTGTGTGTGTACAAATGATACCCTAAAATTATACCCTATTTATTGTAGTAGAGTACTCATAGAAATTTCATTTAATATTATAAGATTTTTTCTAGGTAGCAAGCACTACCTTCTCTGTAAAGGTCCAGATATTAAATATTTCAGGCTCATGAGCCATGGGTCTCCATTACCCCTACTCTACTCTGCCATTGTGGCAGCCATAGACAGTATGTGGACAGATCTGTGTTGCTGTGTTCCTATAAAATTTACTAACAAGCACAAGCTGAGAGTTGTGTTGGACCCATGGGTTCACAATTTACTAATCACTAGTCTAAATGATTACAAATCATTTTATTATTTAACCATAAAATTATTGTTCTTTACAGTTTTTTAAAAAAATAGTTCTTTCTTTCCTCAATTGGAACTTGACTCAAATCTTCTTATTTAATGTTGGGCTTAATTTTTTCCTATGGTTAATTTCTAAGAATATATTTGAAGTAAAAATTATTGTTAGTTACATTTCTCCTTTCCTACACTTCTTTCTCTTTTTATTAATTGAATAAATGTGGTATATTACATTATGATTTAAAGTGTACAGGCTATTACATTGATAGACATATATTGTGATATGATTGCCATTGTAGCAATATTTATTGTATTACATAAGTATGGTACAATATTATTGTCTATATTCATTGTACCAGGCATTAGATTTCTAGGATATAGAACTCTCATATAGTTCTTACTCTAAAACACTATCAATCCTATTACCTACATCCCCTGGTAACCACAATTTTACTTTTAATTTTTTTTTACAAGTTTGATTTTTAGATTACCCATATAAGCAGTATCATATAATATTTGTCCTTCTCTAACTTATTTCACTTAGCATAATGTCATTAAGGTCCATCTATAGTGTCACAAAGGACAGGATATCTTCCTTCTTCATTGCTTAGTAATAATATTCCATGTGCACATGTATGTACCATATTGTCTTTATCTGTTCACTCATTGATGGCATTTGGGTTGTTTCCATATCTTAGCTCTTATGATCAACATGGAAGTGCATATATCTCATCAAAATCTTATTTTCATTTCATTTGGGATATAACCAGAAGTGGAATTTTTAGATCATATGGTAGACTTACTTCTTTTTTTTTTTTTTTTAAAAGATTTTACTCATTATTTTTAGAGAGAAGGGCAGGAAGGGAGAAAGAAAAAGAGAGAAGCATCAATATATGGTTGCCTTTCACCTGCCTCCAGCTATGGACGTGGCTGGAGACCTGGCTTGTAACCTGGTTATGTGCCCTGACTGGGAATTGAACCAGAGACCTTTGGATTCGCAGGCTGGTGCCTATCCACTGAGCCACCAGTCAAAGTAGATTTACTCTTGTGAGGAATATTTATATTGTTTTCTATCATGGTGGATCAATTTACATTCCCACTAACAATGAAGAATGGTGTATTTTGAGGACGCTAGGATCCATATCATCAATTTCCATATTTTGAATGATTCTAACTTCCTACATAAATTAACTTAATAAAATGTCAATTTCCAGAAATTTTAATTGGTTTACTCAGTTTTTATACTCTTGATGAGTAAATCATTCAAAAAAATGTTTTTAATAGTCATACATGTACATGGGGCAAAATTCTGAAACACAGAAGGGCAAGTAATAATATATCTCCTCACATCCTGATTCTCCACTATGGGTCCCTCTTTTTATCTTCTGTTACTTGTACATCCATTTACTATAGTTTATGCATATCTAAATTTGGTAGAAAAGTTTTGATGAATAATACTGTTTCCTAAATGATTCCAAAGTCTTGCAACTTCAAAAATTTCTTTTCAGGGCAATATTTGACATTTCAAATTTTTCAGAAATATATACATTTTATTAAATGTTTAAATTTATTTACATTTGTAGTTGCTTATAGTATTAATAGTAGTTAAAATCTTGTTTGTAAACAATTTCCATTTTTTTTTGTTCCTACATTGTGTTTATTTGCAACTTGAATTAGTAAGGTTAATAAGGGAGAAAACCTTTGTTTTGTGTCTGTGTGTATGTGTGTTGCTGGCTCTTGCTGCCATTAATTATTTATTTTTTTGATCATTAATGTCTTCTTTATAATTAGATCTGCAAGTCTGTTTTGTGAGGCCATAACAAATTGTTACTTACTAAGTTACCCATATTACTTTTTATTTCTCCCATCTAACTTGGTTTTTTTTTTTTTTTTATTGAGCTTGCTTCTTTATTTCATTTTGCCCTATTTCCTTCATTTCATTGGATGCATTAATATTCTTTTATTAGTTTGGAAGTTATATATTCTACTCTGAGGCTTTTAGGGCTTACACAGAACTAACTAAGCCCATTCTTAATTTCTTAAAATTAGTCCTCTATATACCATCCCCCAAGTAAAACATACCCCTTAGCATAACCCCACCTCATTCTGCTTTTCTCCATTAATCCCCATATTCATATTTCTAGAACTTATTTCTGGAATGTTAACAATATACTTTTGTTATTGTTTTTCTTTGCTTATTTTGACAACTCCACTAAGTTATTTACTTAACCTTATTTTTCATATGAGTCATAGTGTTCTGCTTGTTTTCAGAAATATGCCGAAATCTCTAAGGCCTTGTCTATTTGCTTTGCCCTATCATTTAAGTGATATTTAACTGTTTATATAATTCTGAGCTTGTGGATTTTATTCCCCATCATTTTAAATATATTAGTCAAATGTCTCCTTATGACCTGGGTTGCTTTTAAAACCTAACTTGCAATCTAATTTTGTTCTTTGTAGGTGATCTGGTCTTTGTCTTGAGAAGATTTTAGAATTTTTAATTCACCCTTGTTTTCTTAAAGTTCTCTGCATGTTTCAGGCTGTGGAATTTCATCCTCTTTTCCTTCCTTCCTTCCTTCCTTCCTTCCTTCCTTCCTTCCTTCCTTCCTTCCTTCCTTCCTTCACATTCTATGAGCATTTCTATCAGAGGTGATGTTCATAATAAATCTAATAAAATCGTATCCCTTGGTTTTTAAATACATCCCCACTTTTATTATTTTGTTTTTATTTGGGAATTTCTATTATACAAATGCACCTGTTTTTCTATGTTCTTTCATCTTGATTTTTATTTCAGAAATCCTATCCTTTTATTTTATGAGTACCTTTTTGAGGAGTTACCCTACCTGACCTTTCAGCTTTCTACCATTTTTCTTTGCCAATGTTCATTCTGTTATTAAAACCACTTATTGAGTTCTTTATTTGAACCATTCTATATTTAATAGTATCTCCATTTGGTTTCTCCAAATGATGGCCTGTTTCTGTATCTTATTTCCCTTACCTTCCCTTATCTCTTTGAGAATTTACTACATTTATTTTATAGTAATTCTGTTTCAACTGTTATAATTGTTTAAATATTAAAATTTTAAAACAGCAGTTAGGTTTAAATATCTTATTATTTTTCCTAATGAGATCATTTCCCTAGGGTAAAATAATTGCAGGACAATAATTCTGGTAACATACTAGATTGTTGGCTTAATAAGTTATAAGTTATAATACCTCATCCTCAAGGTATATCCCAAGCAGAGGGAACACACAGGGTCTTCACTGAGGCTGCCCTGTTCTTGCTCATTGCCTCCCTGGGCCAGAGCACTGTTTTCAAGTTAACCGGTCATTCCAGGCTCATGCCAGGCTGATATGACCATGAGTTTTATTTTACATTATTTCTTTTAATTTTTTATATCCCACATAAGCTATGGAGTGCTCAACAATGTGCTAAAATGATATAAAGGGAATAACAAATAATGACTAGAAAACTGTTACTGCTATTTCCAAATGTGGCTCCTAGCCCTCTCACTCTGGATTTCTATTCCTGCCCCTCAGCATATGTGCCAGAATTCAGGCTCCTTCTACTTTCCCTAGAGGATTATCAAGTCATCTAGGATTTTCTCACATCCTTCAGTCTCCCTTTCACATCTGTGACATCTCCAGGGTTACATTGTAGTGAAGCAAGCTACTAAATTCAATGTCAATTTACCTTTTTATTAGGAGGAGGAGTCCAGTTGTTTCTTTAAAAAAGGCTTATGAAAACTATGACTCCAAATTCATGTAGGCTAAAAATGTCTGTTTTATGCTTGAATAATATTTTGGTGAGGTATATTAATTAAGGACTACAATTTCTTGCCTTGGGGCTTCATGTGTATAACTTAACTGCTGTAAGCCATTCTGAGAACTGTCTGATTATTTTTCCCCTTTAAAGTGCCTTGATTTCCTTGCTTTGATTTTCAAGATTGTTTCTTTATATGTTAAGTCTAGTAGTTTAATAGTTTTGTCATGAGCTCTGGTTATTAATTATATACTAATATTTATTTTTCCTGAAACATCAAGTTCTTCTTAAAATTGCAGACTCAATTATCTTTTATTTCTAAAGCTTTTTAAATTAAAAATTAAAATTTCCATTTCCTTAATATTTTCTCACCTTCTCGAGACACCAATTATGCCTAAATTGAATCTCTATTACATAGATGTCATTTTCTTTAGAAATTCTTTGATTGTTGACGTCTGTTAAACTCTTCTATGTCCCTCTATTCTTTATTTTTCAGCTTTCGGTGTCAGCTTCATTTTGTGACAGTTTTACTATTTGCATCTTCCCTTTTAAGTCCTGCCAAATTATTTTTCATTGCCTAATCTAATGTTTCCTCATCGCTTTCTTAAATCTTTATATCTCTGGTGGAATCTCTTATTTTATAGAGCTGGTATTTTCTTTAATTTCATTTAAATTCTTGGAAATGACTTAGGTCAGGAATTTTAATCTGTTCTGTAGCAACTTGTTTTAAGAGCTGTTCTTTGTCATTTGTTTTTCTTACTCCTTACTCCTTTCTTACTTTTTGAAGATATATAAAAATCACTTGTCCTCTTTGATTATTATTCATTTTTCTAAAGTAAACAACACATATCATTTAATAGTTAAAATAAGATTAAATTATATGGGAAACAAAGAAGGTCACATAAAAAGATACCTGTATATGCTTTCCAAGTTTGTTGAATCAACATGTAGAGATTAAACACAATGATATTTTTAAATAACGGTGATTGCCACTAGCACACATTCTTAGCCTTTGAATAATTAATTATGTAAGGGTCTATCTAGAACCTGTTACCCACTCATTCTAGAAAGAATCATTTATTTTTTTTTATTCCTTCTCTGATACTCTTCCCTCCTTATGTAGATCTGAGTTTCTGACATATTTTTTTTTTCTTTTTTAAAAGTTAATATTTCTTGCAAAGCAGATCTACTGGCAACCAAGTTCCTCACTTCTTCCTTGTCTAATAAAGTTTTTATTTCTCCTTCATTGTTGAAAGATAATTTCTCAGGGTACAGAATTCTAGGTTGGTGGATTCCCCCCCTTCCCTTAACTCTTAAATATTTTACTCATGCTATTATCATCTTGTTTACATGGATTCAGAGGGGAAGTCAGAAATTATTCTTTGCTCCATTATAGGCAATTTTTTAATCTTTTCCTTTCTCTAGTTTGAAAATGATATGCCTAGGTGGAGGCATATCATTTTTTGTTTGTTTGTTTGTTTGCTTGTTTATTTTATTTATCCTGATAGTGTTTTCTGAACTTTTTGGACCTGTGGTTTGCTGTCTGGCATTAATTGGAGAAAATTCTCTGTCATTGTTTCAACTATTCTGTTCCTTTTGTTTTTTTCTCCTCCTGGTATTCTCATTACACATATATTAACTATTTTTAGTTGTCCCATAGTTCTTAGATATTCTGGTCTTTTGTTTTTCAGATTTTGTTTTCTTTGTTTTTCAGTTTTGGAGCTTTTTATTGAGTTATCCTGACCTTCAGAGGTTTCATGAATAATCTACTAATAAGCCAATAAAGGCATTCTTTGATCTCTAGCATTTCTTTTTGGTTCTCTCTTAGCATTTCCATTTCTCTGCTTATATTGCTCATCTCTTTTTGCATGATATCTACTTTATTAATTAGAGCCTTTAGCATATTAAGCCTAGTTGCTTTAAATTATTTTATTTTATTTTATATATTTTAATATATTTTTTATTTTAGAGAGAAGGAAAGGGAGAAGGAAAGAGGGGGAGGGAAACATCCTTGTGTGAAAGAAACATCAATTGGTTGCTTTCCATATGCACCTTAACAGGGGACTGAACCTGCAACCCAGGCACATGCTCTGATCAGGAATTGAACCAGCGACCTTTTGGTTTGCAGGACAATGGGCCAGCCAACTGGTTGGGCTAAATTCTTCCAATATCTCTGCCATATCTGAGTCTACTTCTGATGATTGTTCTCTTTCTTCCACCTGTGTTTTTATCTGTTTAGTATGGCGTGCAAATTTTTTTTGATAACTAGGCATTATGTACTCAGTAAAAAGAACCACTATAAATAGGTCTTTGATAATATGGTGGTGAGATGTGAGGGGAGGAAAAGCATTTTATTATATATGATTTTAGTCTTTTAGTAAGCTTGTAATTCTGGAATATAAGCTTCACTTGTGCTTCTCAGTTGCAGCCTCTAACCCTTGCCTCAAGTGGACAGATGGGTAGAGTGGGCTGGAATTGGGTATTTCCCTTCCCCAGGTTAGTTAGGCTCTAAAAAGTCCCCAGCAGGTTAGGCTCTCATTACATAGTTTCTGTTAAAGGAGGACCTTTTTAAGAGTAATCGAATGATCTGGTGTATTTCAAAAATGGTTCTTTCCCTCATCCTGTGCTGGACGCATGAGATTTTTCTACAGTATTCACTATGAGGTCTTATCCTAGGTACAGGAGTTAAAACTCACAAAAATGTGCCTGGCAATGACTGGGTCCCCTTGAAGTTTTTACCTTTCAGATTTGTTTACATGGAACTTCCAGCCATTCATCAATATCAGTTCAGCTTTCCCTGCCCTGAACTTGTTCCCACAGGTGTTCTTGATCCTGTCTCCAATTTTGGAGGGAATGATTTGCCCTGTGGACTCACTTCCCTTACTTTTTCAGCTTGCTCCCTTTTTACTTGTTAAGATGGATGACGACTTCCAAGCTTTTTACATGATGCTCTGGATACAGAAAGTTCTATTTCTCATTTTGAAATATGTTATAATGGTTTCTCCTTATACTCCTGACTTCTTGAAGGGGATCAAATGGGTTCTGAGGTGTTTCTGTAGCCAACCCTTTTACCTTAGTCTTTTGCTCTGAGTAGGAGAATTTTGTTTTGGTCCTTCATGGCATGCCACTTGAAGAAATCTGTGCCCACCCCAACTCTTTTTGAAATAACAGCTCTGGGCATCTTTTCCTTGTGTTATTTTTACCACTGCCCGATTTAATTGGCAGAGTCCTTTGTTCTTTGTTATATTTATATTTTCAATGTCTTAATCAAAAATGGGAGAGAAAGAAACAGATGTTAATAAACTGCCATCCTAACACTGGATGATGCTTATTTTATTTTATTTATTTATTCATTTATTTTTAATGTTATTGTTGTATTACATCCATCCCCTTTTTGCTCCCCTCTGTCCCCCTCCCCACCCACCCATTCCCTCCAAAGTCAGTTCCACCTGTTGTCCATGTCCATGTTGTCTAAGCTGCTCCCCTTACTTGCCTCTGCCTTCCCCCTCCCCCAAACCCGGTTCCCCCTGACCACTGAAGGCCTATTCCTTGTATTCATATACTTGGTTCTGTTTTGCTTGTTGTTAGTTTTGCTCATTATTGTCCCGTAATGGGTGAGATCATATGATATCTGTCCTTCACTGACTGGCTTATTTCACTAAGCATAATACTCTCCAGTTCCATCCATGTTGTTGCAAAGGGTACAAGTTCCTTCTTTCTTTCTGCTAT
>PVIW01010173.1:0-46147 GCA_004026585.1 Noctilio leporinus
GAAGGCCTATTCCTTGTATTCATATACTTGGTTCTGTTTTGCTTGTTGTTAGTTTTGTTCATTATTGTCCCATAATGGGTGAGATCATATGATATTTGTCCTTCACTGACTGGCTTATTTCACTAAGCATAATACTCTCCAGTTCCATCCATGTTGTTGCAAAGGGTACAAGTTCCTTCTTTCTTTCTGCTACATAGAACTTAACATGTCACTCCCTACTATTCCATGTGAAACCCAACTCGAACTCTTTTCTTGGGACATGCATCTGTGATAATTAGTGTCCCTCTGATATATGAGGAGAGAATCAAACTCTTTTGGTAAAATATGAAGGGGCAAATGAACCAAACCTGGTAGAGCTTTAAAAACGTTTGGATTACACACATACTTACACCTTCAAAATTGGGTGAAATCTGACTCTATTTTATAAGAAAGGCAGATGCCTTCTCCACACTTATTTGAAACCAAAGCACAGGTTACCTACTTTTGTATAAGAAAAAAGCCTTGAGAAAATTTGGAAGTTTGGTGAATATGTTCATTATCTTGATTTCATTGATGGTTTCACAAAATATCCATATATAAGAACTTATCAAATGGCACACTTTAGATATGTACATTTTATTGTATGTCAAGTACATATCTCAGAGTGCAGAAAATCATATGTGCTTAAAAACAAAGGTAGTATCCATTAATGAGCAGTGTGTTTTGCTGAAAAATTACTACAGTGCAGACATGGCTCTTCTAAACTTATGAGACAGCTATATATTACAAGTGGATACTACACTTTTCTTTTTAAGTTAGGTAAATCTATAATTAGAAATAAGCTTATGTAAAATCTAAATTAGGTGTAAAGAAAAGTGTCAGAAAGATTATTTTGGAATCTAAAATCTTGATCCCATTATACATGTTCTAAACATAGGGCCACAGAGAGATTTGAATTTCTGTGATTCTACAAAGTGAATAAATGCAAACAATTCTATCATGGTGGATTCCCCAACCACAGCAAGAACAAATGAAATAGAATCTAGAAGTTGAATGCTTGGAAAGGAACGGAAGCCCTAAGATGAGGTTAGTTTTTCTCTGTTCATGTAAAAATAACTATTGGAGTTCTTAGCTTGGACCACCCAGCAGAGAATCAGAGTTGAAGGGTCAACTCTTATCTCCCCATCACCAAGGGAACTGAGCTGTATTCTAAATGCTCTTACCTGAAACACTAGAATTCCTGTGTTCGCAACAGCCAGGTTGATCTTAGTACCTTCCCTGTCCTTAGCTGGGTGCAACCGGATCCCGTACATCTCCAGCCTACGGGCAATCTCCAGGAGTTGGAAATCTGATTCTGCTGGTGTTTGTCCACTGACAAAACAAAAATTAAAGAGAAAGGCCAAGAGATTTGAATTCCCCATGTCTATTAATTTGAGATTAAGGAGCTTCTCTTGGGAACTAAAAAAGGTACTTTATCACAAACAATGTGGCTACCTGATTAGATGACACCTAACCCCTCCCCATTCATTATAACCCCAAGTCGAGCAGCTTGAACAAAAGCTCTATTGCTTGTGTAATACAAAACCTCAAAAGTCTATCTGAAACTTGGCCAGTTTCTTGAATTTCAAAGAGTCTCCTTTAAGGTTATAAGAAAGCAAAACACTATTGTGTTAAAACAAGTTTTTAGTCACTTACAATAGACCTAACCTTGCAAGCAAAGTTCAAGGCATATTATCATATTATCATCAGGACTCAAGCATCTTCCTTAAAACAACAACACAAACAAAAGGCACAGAGAATCCTTTGAAAATGTTTTACTGATCCAAACAAAAAAACCAAAGTGGAGATGATACAAAGGTTCTAGATTTTCATAATATCCTTACTTTGTCCCTAGTGTACCATGTCACTTTCCCTGTTTCATATTAACTGGTCTTATATACTCCCTTTTATTTCAAAGGAACAGGGTGTCCTAAAATTCCAGCTTACTTAGGTCTTACAGTAAGAAAAGCCAAGAGGCCTGGAGCTCTGGTTTTGAGTGGGTAACCTGCATTTATGAGACTCTAGAATGAATAACAACACACTGTGAACCACTGTGCTCTTCTTCCTCACCCACTGCATATTTCTTCTCAATAGTTACTGTGTCTGTGCATGTGTGTGTACTCATGCATGTCAGAAGCAAAGAGAGAAACAGTTGAAAGGAAGTGCAAAGCAACCAATGAGACTTACATGTGGTTATGGTGAAATTCTACAATTTTGTCTTCTAGCACATCTTGCTGAGGTATGTACTTATTTTTTGCTAAGTGCTCTCTGTCCAATGCTTCATCAAAATCCCCAATCTCGGCTACGAAGAGACAGAAAGAAAAGCCTGTTACATATGGTTAATACTCCATAATTTGTTATATTCCCAGTAGAATGTTCCCCAACTAGCAAATCAGAAGTTAGCTGCCAACGCAAGGTGATCAGCTGGTGGATAGCATAAGGGCTAGATGTCAGAAGATATGGACAATGAGGACATATTTAACAATTGTTCCAACGTATGTTCCAATGATAGTTTCTTACTTTTTCTCATCTCTAAAAGCTGGAAAGAAAACCAGAATCATCCATCTTGGTCTGTTTCATTCCTCTCCACCTAACTAGGGGATCACTTATGTTCTAGACAGTAATATGAGCTGCGGTTTTGGACCCATAACTTCTAAATAAGCCACCAAATTTCAGAACTTTACAAAACCAACTTTGAAAGCCTTCCATGATTACTGCAAACCCCAGATGTTTTACCATGTAGAGGAAAGGCAATTGTAAACAGGTATAATGGTATGTAATCCAATTTGGGAAAAAAATGACTGCTTACTAAATTTCTTGTAGTCCTCATCATACATGACTGGTCAGCCTACAAATGCTTATAAACTTTTCACCTACAAGAAATAGGATACATCCTTCTCTCATGTAACCTCAATATAATTGCTGTAATCAGAAAATTTAAACAGTAGAGCTTTAAAAGAATAATTGGACCTTGACAACAGCAGCTCCGGCTCCATTTTTACTGGTTTTAATACCTCTGGGACAGCATGCCTTTTTGTTTATATCATATATTCTTTGTTACAAGCTTAAGAAAAAGCAGTCTAATGGCCAGAGTCCACCTGTTTTGAGTAAAAGCAAGTGAACTATTGTTATAAAATCTACCTCCCATTTTGTCATGTGAAGCAGCTTGTCATACTTTTAGCCAGGACTCCTGCAGAATATGGCCTATATGTTACCATAAATCTTACCCATTGATAATATTTGTTCGGCATAAAACAGTGCCAACTTACCCGGCACTAGTTGGAAGAATCAATCAATTGCTTCCTGCTGCTAATGACAGATCAATAACCAATAACACAACTTTCTAATTGCCTTTTCTAGACCAGTTTTTCCTTTTTAAAATAGAGTAAAATTACCAATAGCCATCATAGGAAACAGCACAAAAATTGGGGGAACCTCTCTGGTCATAATACCATTCTCATTGGTGATGATGGTATTGACTATTCTGCAATTCCTTCTGGCCTCAAGAAAGTACTACAGTTCACTCCATTCTTCACATAAGCTATGTTCTATGAAGACTCTATGAACACTGAATTAGCAAGTACTGGACTATTGCTAATCACAGAAACACAGGGTTGAGGTTCTGTAAGACTTGTGAAATGAGGAGAACCAAGATGGTGGAGGAGTAAGTAGTGCTACACCATTCTCCTCCTAGGACCAATCTGGAATTTCAACTTAATTGAGGAGAAATCATCTGGAATAACCAACAGAACACCAGCTGGAAAGAAGCCTTATAAACACGAAAGAACAGAAGAGGATGCTTCATCACAACATGACTGGTAGGAATTGTGGATTTGAGAGGGCTGGCTGGGCCCCCACAGGTGGCAGTTGAAGGGACGAAGAAACATCTCAGCAGCCGGGGGTTCCACCTGAGAAGGGTGGGTGGTAAACCACCAGCTGAGCTTCCCAGCTACAGCAACACAGCTGACAGTAAAATAGCACCCAGCTGTGAAAAGCAAAAAGCTACCAAGTTTAGC
Organism: Noctilio leporinus; assembly: GCA_004026585.1. Lineage (NCBI taxonomy): Eukaryota > Metazoa > Chordata > Mammalia > Chiroptera > Noctilionidae > Noctilio > Noctilio leporinus. Next base: position 4,035 of record PVIW01010173.1, read on the forward strand.
CACCTTGAAAGGACAGCCAGGGTTCTTAAAGGCACATACACAAAAATATATTGGCCTCCAGTAGAAGGAGGGCAGAATGGACTAGAGAAGCTGAAGGGGATTTAGGGCGGTGGCTTTGAGGAGAGAAATGAGGGAGCAGTGGAAAAGGTCCCAGTGCTGACCCACTCCCCCATACAGCAGGCAGATCACTTTTCTCCAAATGATGGTAACCTGAGGGAAAGCCATAGCCCTGCGCACAGGAATTGATCTACCCCACTACCCATTTTGAATGAAAGCCTTTCTGGGTACAGGAGTCTTGATGGTAGACCTTTGTTTTTCATTGCTTGGAATATTTTTTTTTTTGCCATTCTCTTCTGGTTTATACTGTTTCTGTTGAGAAATCAGCTGATTTATGGGAGCCCCCTTGTATGCTGTTAGGTGTTTCTTTCTTGCTGATTTTAGGATCCTCTCTTTGTCTTTGAAACTTGCCATTTTAATTATGATGTGTCTAGAGTGGACCTGTTCGGTTTAATTTTCCTTGGGACCCTCTGTGCTTCCCAAAACAGCATGTGTATATTCAATGTTAAGTAACTTCTGATTTTGACAAGAGGGGAAAAAAATGCTCAGGTGGGTTGTTAGTAAACCTTATAATGAGTACAATCTAATTTATCCTTTTTCAAGAATCATTAGGATTCAGTCTAGGATTCTCGTATTCTGAACTCTAGAGAGCAGAAGACAAGAAATGAAATCTCTGACAGTGTTATGTCTTATGGCTAATGTGCCATATTCAGTGATAAAGGTCAGAACAGATTTAGTCTACTTGGCCTCTTGTCCTTCTAAGCTTCTCCTTTGAGACAACAAAGATGCTAATAATCGCACTAGTCCTTGAAAAGGGTAGACAAACACCAGAATGCAGAATTGCTGGGTCAATGTTTTGGAGATATGAATATTAAATAAAATTAGGAGTACTGTTTTCCAGTAAGCATTTCTGCTAAAAGCAAAAGAACATAAAGACATTAGTATTGTTTTTATGAATCTGATTTTCTTTCCAATCAATCAGATCATTGTGTTATTTCCAACATGATTTCTAAAGAAAACCAACAGAACTTACATTGTACAATGTGTGAGATCAAGAGAGCAGCACTGGTGTCATTACACGTCAGCCTGCCCTGAGCCAGGTCCTGTTTCACCTGCAGAGCAAACAGGTACCTGCAAACACGGAGAGAGAAGGGCATCATAAACACAGAGGTGGGCATTATGCAGAGAGTGGGGAAGGTCAGCATCTAAGTCAGGCTCACTCTGGCAATTGGTTCACACTGTGAGTAACTAAACAGAGGTACATAAACCAAGGAAAAGAAAGTCTGCAAGGCTGGGATGAATTCCTGGTGCCACTGACTGCCATGCAAATACTCACAGCTCCCTGAAAGGGAGAAAAAGTACATGTCCTATGATCTTTTCACACAATGACTTATATGTTTCATTTTATATGGAGAGGTAAGTAATAAAAACATAAGGCTATAACTTACCATCCTGTATATTTCTGTAGGGTAAGGCAAACATTTATCATTTTTTTCATAGATCATATGTATTTAAAAATGGCTTTATGGATCAGACAATAACAGTAGATTTTTTAAAATTTAATTTTATTGTTGTTGTATTACATCCATCCCCTTTTTGCTCCCCTCTGTCCCCCTCCCCACCCACCCATTCCCCTCAAAGTCAATCCCACCTGTTGTCCATGTCCATGGTTCCTTTATACTAGGTTCTTGTCTAAACTGCTCCCCTTCCTTGCCTCTTCCTCCCCCCTCCCCCCACTCCCTTCCCCCTGACCACTGGAGGCCTATTCACTGTATTCATATATTTGGTTCTAATAACAGTAGATTTGATGGTTAGTAAGAGCTTTGCAATAGGAAGTAGAAATACAAGGGTATCTTTTTTGTGGTGCTATGTTCACTTAGCTACTGCCATAAACCTCAGTTCCCAGATGTATAAAAATCAATTTATTTTAAAATTCTTTTCTTTATATTGTTGGATAAAGCAGGTTTAACACTTGGAAAAAGAGAAAAGAGGTACTTATGAAATACCTCTTTTAATTTAAAAATAAATTAAGAAAAAATAGTTGATATTAAAATTGATTTGGAAATATCACCTGGATAAGGATAATGGTGTGGGGAGTGCCTGAGGGAGTTGGGGTGGGAGCTGGGTGGAGAAGGTAATAAGGAAAAATTAGACAACTGTAATAGCATTGATAAAATATAATTAAAAAAGAAAAGATCAGTATGAGCTGAAACATTTTTATAAAGATATTTATTAGTTTTGCCCACTGCCTAGAATCAGTGTCATTTCAGAAGCAACCCTTAGTAAACAGATTCTGGCTCTCATCCAATTACCCAATGAAAGGACACAGAGATGAGTCCTTAGAGAAATGATAGATTTCAGATGCGTGGTAGGAAAAGGTGCAAAGTAAGTCTTAAGTATCTATATATACCAGAAAGCAAGGCAGCTTCCAAGAATGTGTTGTATAAAAAGGATGAAAGTACATATTGAAGGGACATTCATTGGCTAAAATGGCAACAATTTGAGCAGCAACAAGAATAATTAAAGTAAATTGAAATACGTGCAATTAATGAAAATTCAAGAGTTCAAATAACAATACTCCAAAAAAGAGAAAACAAACAAAACTACCCTGAATATATCATCAATTTGAGGAGATTATTAAAGCATTTCTTTATTTAAAATTGATAACCCATGGCAAAATAGTGTCATTTACCCTTCAGTATAAAGGGTATTTTGGGATATATAGATAGTCCAAGTAGGTGAGGCAAAATTTTACCTTACAGAAGAATGCTAACTAATAATGTTAGCATTATTATTATTATTACTGACTCTGGCAAGGATTATTAATTGGTGTAAAAACTATTTAGTAAATAGGTCATTTGCATAGAGACAAAGTAACATGACCTTACTTCATAATTGAAAGATCAGAATGTTACCACAAGATCAGAATGATCGATCTTAGTGTATGATGTAGAAAGCACAAAACATTATTTATGATAAACTCTATTCAAAAATGTTTAACTTGCACCTGCCAAGTCTTTAAAACTAACTTCCAGGGGAAGTTATTCAGGGAATAGAGAGCCTAAAGGAATAAGCTAAATAGCACAATGATGGGGAAAAAATGGAAAAATAAAATAGCACAATGAAGCAACCAGGCAAACGTAAGTGGTAAGATATTTTATAGTACAATTGGTTCAGTTTCTCTACCAAGATAGTATCTTGAGAAAAAAGATATTCTCTGCTAGAATAAAAGGGGTTCAAGGACATATTTACCAGATGCATTGTGTGGTCCTTTAGTGAATTTCATTTTAGAATAAGCAGATATAAATGGCATTTGGGGACAAATGGGAAAATTTGAAGATGGCCAGGGTATTAGGTGAGATAAAAAGTATGTATGTATGCACAGAAAAAATCAGAAAGGACATTTTACTGACATGTTTATTAACAATAGTAATCTCTGGGCAACAGTAATGTTCTTATTCTTGTTTATCTGTATTGTTTAACTTTCTACACTATTCATTGATTGCTTTTATAACAATGAAAAGTTTATTTAATTTTTAAAGGCTTTAACAAGACCAATCACAGGTTTCCATTAAATAATACACAGAAGGCACAGTGACTAGACCAAGAACATTCAATGAATGCTAACAATTTTTTAAATAAAATAAAAGCTAATCCCCTTTAAATCATTTAGAAAGCTCCATTATTAAGAACTGAAAAACAAGGGCAAATCTGTAACCATCAAAACCAAAATAAAAGCCCAAAATAAAAGTAAATCACCAAGAGATCTACCAATTAACAGCTGACCTCTATCCAACTCCTCTAATGTTTATTTATGTTCTCAAGTTCTGTCTCCCTCTCCTTTCTCTCTCTCTCAGGAAAGTCAAAGGGAAGAAAAGGCAAAAATATGAAATAACAAATATCAATGTATAGGGTTACATAAGAAGAAGCAGTATAAACCATCTTTCTTCATTAGGTAGTGGTTATTGTACTTTTGAACCCAATACTTCTTAGGCTTTAATTCTTACCTATGTGATTAATTTAAAAATAAGTAAGAGGGCCATGTGTTTTACACAGATTACATTCTAAATATTTTACCATCTATCAGTTTAAACATGGATCCATGGATCCTGTGTTCACAGGGGTGGGTTCAGCATCTGACAAGCTTTGGATCTATTGGTGATAGTCTTTTGTGGGCTGTGAGATGGCAGGTGCTGTATTGAAGACTGCAGGAAGGATTTGTCATCCTAATTATGCTGACTCGTTCTGTTCTCAGGTCCTAGTAATGCAAAAAAGACCTTCCTGGGTACTGACTTCTCCATGACAGTTGTAAGCTGAGCAGACTGGCTGCAAGAGCGTTGACTTCAGAGATTCAACACCTTTCACCCTATAAATGGAAGCAATTCTAACCAAATTCATAAGAACTAGAGACTAAGATGTACTCAGTAGGCACTAAATAAAATTAAACTGGTAAACAAAACAGAAATGCTCAAAGCATTCAAAAGGGAATCAAGTATCCTTGGGTTGATGTGAGGAGGGAGTGGATATGAGGAGGTAGGCAATGACAGTGGTGAGACTTCTCAAGAAGGGCTTACTCTTGGCTGGCAAGAGTTGCAAATCACACCTATCTAAGGCAAATCTAATGCCTAGTTTTACACATCTATTTTTATTTATTTCATGTGGGAGGCCTGACTGTCTTCCAGTGTCAGGTACAACTCCTCTGCCAACCTAAGGAAGCACACTGCAGTAGCCATTGCACAGCAGCACATTCCAATAGGGTCTTTACTGTTTAAACACAGCTGAGTAGAAATTATATCTGATTGAGGATGGGACACCCAGAAAGAAGTATACCTAAACTCATCAGTGAGAAAGGTGACTTAGCTTTGCAATAAGAAAACCCAGTGATTTCTTTTCCAAAGATCTCATTCTTGCTTTTAACACCTGCACCTAAGAGGCAGTGCTTTTCTTCTTCTAGACACTGTTGACAGGACAGAATTCCATCAAAAGTGCAGATCCATAAATAGACAGGAATTCAGTTTCTTGTTTAACCACCAAGTTAAATTTAATCTCTCATTTGTATAAATGAGAAGCCAAAAGCTACTACTGGAGGCTCAAACAATTCACCACAGGGCTATAGTCCACCAAACTATAGTCTACAGGCCCATTTCTGTTTGTGTCACTCTTCCACATGACCCTTACCTAAAGCACTATCCATGCAGAGATTCTTCACACCCCTTCCTCACTCACCATCTGCTACAAAAAGGTTTCTGGAATCTCAAAGATCACATCATTCAATTTTTGCTTATGCAGGAATTTCAGAGTCAATACGTTGGATCTGGGAGATCATGTTACACCTCATGACAAAGTAGAAAGCAATGGGGAGCTTTTAAATTTCATATCAAATTTTTTACCCTTGAGCTCAAAGAATTCCTTCTTCGGGAAAGCATTTTAAAATGTCAGTTAACACTCAGAGTAACACTGGGAGCCAGGAAACAAAACCCTAAACCTACTGCTTCCAGCTGAGCCTGTGTAATATGTTTATTAGATAAAACAGAGTAGATGGCAAGAAACCAGTCCCACTTGGTTTAAAGGTAACAAGTTGTATGGAATTTTATAACAAGGATGAGAATGGTTGAAAACTACAAACCTCTAAAGGCAATTAGTCATAAAAGTAGAAAAGGTGCAAAACTCATCGCAAAGTAGAACAGGGAGAAAAAAGTGGGAAAAGGAAGATTTATGTGCCAATTTCCTAAGCTCTATAGAGGCCCAGTATGATACAGAAGGAAAAAGCACATTGCTGACCAATAGCTGGACTTGCCTTTAGATTTATGAGTATTTCAATATTCTGAGCTTAGAGCAATGTATATGTCCCCATAACAGGAAGGCTGGCTCCAGAAACTGAGACACAATCACCCTAATAACGACCTCGTGAAAACTTGTCATCTATCCTTCTGTCTTACACAATTGGTGTAGTAGCTCTAGCTGCTCCTTCTCTACTTTTAAGTATTCTGGCAAACTATATTGAGTTCCCAGAAGGTTGACAACTTCTGCAGTTCCCAGCTGCCTCTAATTGTTTCATTAATTTGAGGATTGTAAGTGAAAGCAAACAAGGAGTGAAAACTCTTTTAGAAAACACAAGGCCTTTGCCTCTCCCTGGAACCCACATTCATGTACCCATTGACCTTTCTGGCACATCCACATAATGAGGAGTAGGTGTCCCAAACACAGCCTTGCAGAAGCAGACTCCTGACTCTCCCTCTCCCTATTCATCTACTTCTCTCAACCCATTCCCATTTTAGTCATCACCACCCAGCCAGTTGCTAAAGTCAAATCTAAGCATCCCCTTTACTTTCCTCAGTCTTCATCCCCGACCCCACCTTCGGCATGTATTACAAATGCTGCCATGTGCTTCCACTCCTACCTTTGCTCTATTGCTCTCATCTTGGCCTGGATGACCAAAATTGCTTCCTCACTGGATACCCTACTGTATCCTCCCCACAACATCCACATGGCAACTAGTCTTTCAACAGTACATACATTTGGTCCTCTATCCCACCTCACTGCAATTTACCCTCGAGGTTCCTGCCAAGGCAGCACACTTTTATGATTGATATCTATCACTGTTCCTGCCTTGGGCACTGCTTACCTGAAAAGCTCTTCCCTTGAAAATGACTGGCAGATCCTCATCATTCCCTTAGAGAGGCACCCTAGACTAACCAATCTAAAATTATCACCCATCATCCTACTTCTATGCCATTAACCTATTTCAGTGGCCTAAGAGCCCTTACCATTAACTGATATTTATCTTCTTTCTGTAATTGTTTTATCTGTTCCCAGGCTTGTCTCTTCATTCCCTATATTCCCAGTGCCTAGAACAATGCTTGCACATAATGTACACACTTCATAAATACTTGACTGAATGTCTTCATCCATTCATAAATGATAGTCAATGACCCAAGATATTGGACACTTTATCAGGAATGAGAGGATAAGACAGACATGATAGCCTTAGTCTTAAACAATTAATTTAAAAGGCATGTGTGGCAAGAATTTGCCTGGTCAGTCTAGTATATCAAAGGGCACTCTAGATAGGGAGGCAATTTATCTTCCCGTGTTTCCCCTGGGCTCTAATCTCTTTTAGAAACCCAAGTGTCTCACCATAAGTTATAAAATATGTAGTGATAATGATGATGGTATCAATGATGAAAGTCATGGTGATGATGATGGTTATCATTCACAATGTCCCTACTAGGTTCCAGCTATTTTATGTGAAATAGTACTTACTCTCAAAATAACCACGTCTAAGCCAGCCTTATAGTCACACTGACACAGAAGAAGACAGGTGCAGAGGGAACAAGTAACTGGCCAGTCACAGAGCTATTAAAGAAATGGCTGATACTGAAGCCAGGCATGACCCAATGTATATGCTTCTTCTACTTGGCCACGCTGCTAAAGAAGCTGACCTGCAGTTCATGTTCACCCACTCAATGACAGCAATTAAGAGAAACTTTGAATTAACAACTTAGTTTCACAGAAGAGATTCACTTTCCAAAACCATCTTGTGATGTGATAAAGAGGGAAAATAACAGATGGTAACAGGTTAAATCCAGTCCACTTTGTATCACAGCCTCAAAGAAACCAGGCTTCAGACTTCTGGCCAAGATGGAGGCATAGGTAGACAGGCTGTTTCCCTCCACAAGTAAGGAGGAATACAACTACTGCAAAACCACCAATAACCAGAAATCCCAGAAAACTGAGCTGCATGTTAGTCCAACAAAAATATAAAGAAATACTTATCCGGACAGGTAGGAGGGGTGGAGTTGGGGTGAAGGGGACATGGTTTGGTGGCACTGCGGCTGCAGCAGCATGGCAGCTGTGTCCAGCTGGTGGAAAGCACATTTATATATTAAAAAATGGCACTAGACCAGACTGCATGGCTAACAGTTCCAACACCCTGGGGGAAATAAAGCCTCGTTGCTTCTGACTGAAAATCAGTGAAGGTTGGAGTGGAGGAAGAAACTGCTGGTCTTTCAGCAAAGTCCACTTGTTTATAGAGGCTCCCATGGTCCTAGAACATTTGTAAACCCACCCATTCTGGGAACCACTGACAGAGCAATAGCTAGAGAGGCACCAGTCACATTCAGAAAGTGAGAGAAGTGCCTGGAAAATGGGTGGGTGCTGAGCAAGCAGCAATGTTGCCTCTCAGACCCCTCCTGCACATACAGCACAACACTGTGGTAAATGAGCCATCCTTACTGACCAATACCTAAGGCTCTGCCCCTTACAATGTAACAAATTCAACAGCTCTACCTAAGACACAGAGGGAAATACAGGAGCTTGTCAAGTTGAGGAGACAGAAGTATGGCCCAAAAAAAGAAATAGATCAAGGTTCCAGTGGGAGAACTAAGCAATGAAGAGACAGCCAATCTAACAGACAAGGAGACAGCCAACCTTACAGAGAGCATTCAAAACACTGGTGATTAAGATGCTCACAGACTTGACAAATATGCTTGAGTATGGCAAATGTACAAGGGAAGAAGTGAAGGCTATGCTAAGTGAAATGAATGGAAATCTGCACAAAACCAATGGTGAAGGGGAGGAAACAGGAACCTGGGGTTCAAATCAATGATTTGGAACAAAAGGAAGGAAAAAGAGTCAAACAGCACAGAATGAGGAAATAAAAATTGAAAAAACAAGGAGAGGCTCAGGAACATCTGAGACAACTTTAAATGTGTCAATATCTGAAGCATAGGGGTGCCCAAAGGAGAACGGAAAGAGCAAGAAAATGAAAACTTAAGTGAAAAAATAATGAAGGAAAACTCTCCAAATTTGGTGAAGGAAACAGACATAAAAGTCCAAGAAGCACAGAGTTCCAAACAAGCTAGACCAAAAGAGGACCACATCAAGACCACATCATAATTAAAGTGCTAAAGGTTAAAGGTAAAGAGAGAATCTTAAAAGCAGCAAGAGAAAAGAAGAGAGTTATCTACAAAGGGGTTCATATGACTATCAGCTGATTTCTCAAAAGAAACTCTGTAAGGAAGAAGGGACTGGCAAGAAGTATTCAAAGTGATGAAAAGCAAGGATCTGCAACTGAGATTACTCTATCCAGAAAAGCTATCATTTATAATGGAAGGGCAGATAAAGTCCTTCCCAGACAAGGTAAAGCTAAATGAGTTCATCATCACCAAGCCCTTATTATGTGAAATGTTAAAGGGACTTACTTAAGAAAAAGAAGATCAAAACTATGAACATTAAAATGACAACAAACTCATAACTATTAATAAGAGAATCTAAAAAAATAAAAACCAAAACAAACCAAACAAGCAGAATCATAGGTATAGAGACCATTGGAGTGATAAGGGAGAAATGGGGGAAATGATGCAGGTATTAGGAAACATAATTGGTGGGTACAAGATAGACAGGGGAAAGTTAAGAACAGTCTAGGAAAGGGAGAAGCCAAAGAACTTATATGAACAACCCATGGGCATGAACTAAGGGGTGGGGGTGGAATTGTGGAAGGGAAGGGGGTTCCTGGTTGAAGGGGAGCAAAAGTAAAAGAAATTGGGACAACTGTAACTGTGTGATCAATATATTTTATACTTAAAAAAAAAAAACAGGCTTCAGGGAAAATATGGTACTTTCTTACCCCCCAATGTTTGTAAGCCTAACTGGAAAAGAGGGGATTAAACTATTAAGCACAGAGGGAATGCTGGACAAATGGACACTGAGAAAATGTGAATGAATCAAATTTATTTACAACATTAACTTTCTCTTGTCATCATCATCCCACAGCAATAAATAGCCAAACCACTAACCTTGTGAGCTCTTCTTGGAGTTGCGTGTGGTCAGGTGGAAAGAATTTCACCACAAACCTAACAACAACATGCTTTGGCCCTAAACAAACAAACAAACAAACAAAAAAACAGTAAAGCAGTTATTGTGTCTCAAATGTGATTAAAGAAAAAGATTTTCTAGTATATTATATACCAAATAATCAATCTCATTCTAAGCTGCAGAGGGTACATCTGGCCAATGCCTAAGTCACTGAATGACTGGTTAAACTCAGTTACTAAATCACACAATTACTTTGCAGGGAAACAGATACCTGCATTAAAAAAACAACTGACAAAGTTATTACATAGAAATATTAAACTTTTTCTCTCTTCACTCAGGTTTAAAAGGCATTTCTTTTTAAAAATTTGCCTAAATATCTATTTTAGTCCAAGTAAAAGTTTTAGATCATTTAAAAAGGTGATGAAAATGTAAATTGGTCAAGGAATTTATTCTTTTTAACAATCTATAAGTTACAATAGCTAATATGTTTAACAACACCTATATGCCAGGTATTCACCTGAGGTATGGAGAGAAACATCAACAAGACAAGGTCCTGCCCCTGCCATAGTAAGCCAAAGCCTTTCAAGTGTCTTATAAACCATCCTGTTGAGTTCAGACAAAATTAGGAAGCAGATCTGGGATGGGGTGGTCAGGGAGAGACTGTCAAGAATATGGATAAACTTTGTTCTCAGATTAAAACAGAACAATTAGATTATAAAATAATACTGTGTAATCTGAGTCAGAGCTTGATGTATAAACTACAATATAAGGGCAATCTTATAAGTTATGCCATTTTGAATGAAAATGATGAATTTATATGTTCTATGAAATATAAGCCACTATAATGAAATCCCAATTTTAATAGTACATGTATAAAAGCAGAAAATGACTTTTTGCTCTACCATTCACTATCACAAAAATAGATGTTTGCATACTTTCTATGCTAATACATTCAAGTTTAGGGGAAAAGAACATGACATATGATAAAACAAAAATGTCACCAATATACACCAAATTCGGAGAAAGAAAAATAGGCACAGAAATACTAAAGCCAAGAGAAGCTGGACTTTTCCCTAGTCACTCTAAAAATTAACAAAACCCCTGAATGTCAACTCTAGGTCACAAAATAACAATAGCATAAAATGTGAGATGGGATGCCATGTTATTTCTTCTCAGTTATTTCCACAGAGAAGGGAATTAAATAAGGGTATTTAGATCCTTAAAGAACCTGAAGTTAAGTAGGTACTAGCACTAAGCACAAAGTGACTGGTTTGTCACAGGCAGCTAGTTACAACACATGGAGATGAAAAGAAGCACCCAATGCTGACCCAATAGGGAAAGACTCTCTTATCTGCATTTGCTAATGTACTAAGAGATTATTTTCCACCATTAGCAATTACTATCACTAGCCCTCAAAGGGACAAATGTCATCATTATAAACTCTGTACTACCTCCCATCAGGCCTGGCGGCTTCTATCAGCAATGTTCCCCCTACCCACTACTTGGTCACTAGCCAACTACCCATAAACATTAAACAAACAATGGCTGTTTCATTTTCAGCATCAATAATTGCTTAATTTAAATGACAGATTGACATCAATTTCAACTGCATAAGGGCCATACAGACACTGTGTGCCCATTTATTACATTGATGCAAACTGTTGTAAGTGGCTCATTGGATTTCTTTCTTTCTTTCTTTCTAAGATTTTATTCATATATTTAGAGAGAGAAGGGCAGGGAGGGGGGAAGAAAGGGGTAAAACATCAATGTATGGTTGCCTTTTACCTGCCTCCAGCTACAAACCTGGCTGGAAACGTGGCTTACAACCTGGTTATGTGCCCTGCCTGGGAATCAAACCAGCAAACTGTGTTCGTAGGCCAGCGCCTTATCCACTGAGCCACCTGCCAGGGCCTTGGGTTTCTTAAGCAGACAAAAAAGTGATTCCAAAAGGTATTATGTGCTGTAGGCTCAGCTAAAGAAATGTAGTTTTGCTACTATCCTCAGTCTCTGCCCAGTCTCTAGCTGCAGTGAGGAACTATTTGGGATAAATCTGAGAACAGAGCTTTGCTCTGAAATTAATGGACTGAGAGGAGAGGAAGGTCCAGTGCTAAGGTACAATGAGAAGGGAGTGAAAAACAAGTGTTCCCTCGCCTTCCTTCTCTCCTAGACCCTCCTTAATCTTTTTTCCAACACTTGGCCTAAATGCAAGTCAGACTCCCTTCAGTTCTGCCCGCCATTCAGCAATTCAAAAACACACACACACACATCACAAACACCTTACCTTATTTTTCCAAACCACACTTACATTTTAACTTCACAGGCTTTGAAGGGGGAGGATAGAAAATCTTAAACCAATTTTATGAATAAATGGATTTACTTTCTTCCTTCAAAAGTGACAATAAGAAACCCGGGCACAAACAAGACAATATCAATTATTCTGGGGATTAATAGCATGGTTTAGTTGTTAATCAAAATTATATTCGATTTTCCAAGTAATATTCTGATTACCAAATTGTTATATATAAAATTGCAGAACATACACTTTAAAGGTATATGGATTAGTGGATGATGGAAAGAAATTATTGGGTAAAAAAAGAATCTGTATTATCGAGCATTCTTGACACCACTGGCCAGGCAACATCTACTTGAGGAAACTGGTTTTATATTTAATATCATTGTTAAACATACTTACTTCTAATCTGCTTGACAATAGGTTTTAAGAGATCCAGCCACACCTACAAAGGAAAAAGGAACAGATTGAGACACAAATTCTTAATAAAGAGTTTAACTATTTTGAAACTTTATGTGGAGTTGTTTAAAATAAAAAAATTATTTTTTCTTTTAATTTTATTGTTGTTGTATTACATGCATCCCTTTTTTGCTCCCCTCTGTCCCCCTCCCCACCCACCCTTTCCCCCCAAAGTCAATCCCACCTGTTGTCCATGTCCATGGTTCCTTGAAATAAAAATTTTACGTAGTTGAAGTTTCCCTTTTTCTCTCCAGAATTTTGTATATTACATTATGTAACACTTTAATAGAACAGATTCGAATTTACTAACATTATCCCTAAGCTCCAAAATTAAAATCCTTCCTAGACTCAGTTAACTAAAAATTTGTCTACTCTCATTTGTACTTAAGTCATAGCTAATCAGCAAATATTAATGTATGACTGCATATCAGGCTACAAATATGCATACTCCTTAATAAAACAGGATGCATATATGTGTTCATATGTACAGGAAGCATAGCTTTTGAGGGATATGGAAAGAAAATGGTATTTATAGAATACTACCTTTGAACCAGGCACTATTCAGAAGTTTTTAGCTCTATGCACAAGGCCAGAAGAATTCATGTTACCCAGGAAAATAATCTGAGACTTGGAAAGGCTCAATGATTTTTCCATGTTTTCTCAGCTCTAGAGTGACAGTATCAGAGCTAGGAAGGACTGAAATAGGGCCTGCCTAACTTCAAAGTCCAGACTCTTTTCACATATACTTGCCTTAGCATTCAGTTTGAGTGGCAAAATTTGGAGGGGGTGGGGGGGAGGAGAGAGAGAGAGAGAGAGAGAATGAGACCAGCTGCTGTTATTAATAAAGTATGTTAACCATTGCTTTTCTGTAAACTTGCCTTGAATTTGTGGCCATTTGAAAAGGGTTCTTCTGAAGTACCTAACTGCATTTATGACAAAAATAAGGTAAATATGTTTAATGTAAACATGGTTTTATAACATGAAAAAGAACATCATAGAACTGTTCAAAGAACAGTGAGTAATTGATGAAGAAAAAAATGACAATAGCTAAGGAGAAAATGTTCAAATTCAGGAGTAATTTGCACTACAAATGCTATTTAAATAACCATATACCATTTTCACCCATTAAATCTTCATCTAGATATTCCTGTATGTACTTGCATGCTTGTATTTTATAATATCCAAGGGTGCTGGGAGATGGCCACTTTTATTCTATTTGTGGATGTATGAATTGATATGTTTCTGGAAGACTAATTTGGGAATACTTATCTAAAGCCTAAAAAGTATTCCTACACATACTCTTTCACCCAGTAATTTGACTTTGGGAAATTAGACATTTATGTACAACAAGATTTATATATAACTAACACTTAAAGCATTTTTATAACAGTAACACTTTTTCAGTAACCTAAATAAATAAATGGTCTATATCTATATAACATTACCATGCAGGAATTAAAAATTATGTTCTTGATAAATAGTTATAAGTGTGAGAAAATTTGTTTGGGAGGTTGCAAGATGGGTGATTTCTTGTCTTCCGCTTTTTATATTACCCAAATTACCTTAAATAAGTACTAAGAATTCTCATAATGAAAAGAACTCAAAAATTTAGGTTTTTACCTATTCATATTAAACTTCCATATCACCTTTTCATTAAGATTTTATAATAAAATTCTCATTTCTATATTTCCCATCCTATATCACTATTCTATAAGAGAAAACTATAATGGCATTCGCTGATTTAGGATCATGTCTACTGTGTTACTCATAAACCTCAACCTTAAAATAAGACAGTATAATTATTCAAAACAGCAATTATCACTTGCAAAATATATTATTTTCCTCCTAAGATTCCTAAAAAGAAGGATAAGGTGGCTAAAGTATCTTCATTTAATCAAATATCAGATTCAGAACAGATGCCCAAAGTTGGGACTTAAATCCTGTACTTCAAACTTTTATTAATTCTACTAAATATTACTGTGTCCTTATGCTTGGTTCTGGGACTCCAATGATGAGAAAACCAATCATGGTCCTTATTTCATGGAATTTATGGACTAATGAGGAAGACAAATAGAAATATAAAAACCTTCCCAATGAAAATTAAAAACCTAAGACAAATAAAAAGTGAAGGGAAGTCCCAGAGTGTTAGATAGAGAAGTTTGAACCAGTTATGGGAAAAGCAGAAATAGAGGGAACCAGAGACTTGATATGAATATGACATTGTTCAGGGAACATGATATCGTGCTGAGATCTGAAGGGAAAGGGTAAGAAGAACAGATGAAGACATAGTAAAAACAGTTGTCTAGATTCCTGAAGGGAGGAACAACAAGGCTACAGAGCACAGCTGGTGGGTCAGGAAGGGCTCAGACCTCACAGAGTCATGTCAAGATTCTTCATGCTTATCCTAAGAACAATGCGAAGGGTCTAAGCTTGGGGCTGATTCAATCTGATGTGAACTTTAAACACATTAGTCTGCAAGTGTGAAAATATATCTGGAAGAGCCAGAATACATATTACTTTCCATTATAGTTTATTTCCAATATTGTTTTATATTTGTTTCAGGGGTCCAGCACAGGGGTTAGACAATCATATACTTTACAAAAGTGTTCCCTAAAATATTTCCAGGACCCACCTGGTACCATACATACTAATTACAACATTATTGACTATATTTCCTATGCTTTACTTTACATCCCTGTGACTATTTTCTAACTACTGATCTGTACTTCTTATTTGATGAAAGGCTTTTTCAAGAAGCTTGGCTATGAAGGAGGAGGAAGACAATAGGCTAGCACTACAAAGGGTTATAAAAAAATCAGACAAGGATATTACTTATTTGCTTATTTTTAACAGAAAACTCTGGGTACTTTCAAAAAGGGGAAAGATTGAGAATATGAGCAAAAAGAGATAACTGATGTTCTAAGGGACTAGAAATGACATGACAAGATAGCTCTAAAACAGGGCAATGACTTGAGTTAGAAAAGACTTTCCCATTGGGCGGGGACAAAGACAGAAAGGTCAATGGCAAAAGTAAGTAACTTTACATTTCTTTGTTGGTAAGATGAAAAAGTTCCTTTTCAATGCCTTCTGTTTCTGCTGTAAAATCTGAGAGTTGGTGAACTGAGGCATGTGGAGAAGAATAAAAACAGTAATGTTGTATGAAACATTGAGTTAACTAGGGGATTCTGGTGGGATTCCCCAGGGCTAGCTGCTGATCGCATACTCATGCACCTGCCATCCAGTGCTCTTTTGGACTCTAAGGCTGCCTCAAGCGACCAATCTTTGAGATCTTTCACTATTGCCAATTCTGCCTCAGAATTTGCCTCAACTCTGCAAACCACTCAGAACAAAACAACTATGCTCTGGCAATGTAGTTGACAATTTTATTAACTGTTTTTAAACAATTCTCTTCTGTTTTTGGTATTTCTGTGGAAAGCATCAAATACAAGCCCAAATTTGAGCCAACTGAGCATATGGTTTTTAGAATATGTAGGTTTAGAAACATCAGCCTGGCCTGAATTAGCCCATTTGGTAGAGGTGTGCAGCAATAATGTCACAGTGCATTGATCACAACAAACTGACAGGGGTGAGAACATTGAGCCAGTAAGAGCCTCTTCATTTACCAGTTAGGCTGATATTTGCAGAGCTGAGAGAAAAGGTCTTGCAAACATATACTATAAATGAATGAGAGAGAAGGACCTCATCTCATTTCTGAGAAATAAAATAAGGTTGCTGCTTGACTTGAGTTAAAACATTGAAATTTGATAGATAGGGAGGACTGGGAAGAATTTGAACTGAATCACTATTTAACTTAAACAGAACAGAAACCAGTTTCAGATTAAACTGATTAAATTAAATTAAATTAAAAAGGCACCTAAGTACCATAATCTTTCTTTCCCTGACAACAGATCTCTAGAGGGTCACAACTGTAAGGGTGTACCACAAACCCTTTAACTGAGCCATACACCCTCGATCTGTCTAAAACCATTCTGCTGATCTCCAGAGCACAACTACACATCCACATTACTTGACTGTAAAGAGATTTGATTAAAATGAATGAATTTCTAGAAATGCCATTCCCAGTGAGTAGACTCAGCAAATCAAGGTACTTCCGGGCTGAAATTTGATGGCCTATTGAAAGAGATTGCTAGGGTTACCATGACAAAGTATGGCACACCAGGTAGGCACGAACATCAGAAATTTATTTCCTTACAGTTTTGGAGGTTCAGGGTGTTGCAGGTTTGGTTTTTCCCGAGTCCCCTCTCATTAGCTTACAGATGACTGCCCTCTGGCTAATGTTCTTACACAGTCTTCTTTCTATGAATACATGCCCCTGGTGTTTCTCAAGTATCTCCAAATTTCTTCTAAAAATGACACCAGTCAGCACTGTCTATGTGGCTCAGTTGTTGGAACACAGTCCCATAGACCAAAAAGTTGTGGGTTCAATTCCCAGTCAGGGCAAATACCCAGGCTGTTGATTCTATCCCCGAATCAGGGTGTGTTTGAAGAGGCAACTGATACTCATTCATTCTTTCTCTCTCTCTCCCCCTCCCGCCTTCCCTTCCTCTCCCTCCATTTCTTAAAAATATGATAGAATTCAGATAGAATTAGGGAGCACTCTAATGGCTGCATTTTAACTTAATCACCTCTTTAAAGGCCCTATCTTCAAGTACAGTCACATCCTGAAATATTGGGCATTAGAGTTTCAAAATATAACATTTTGGAGGGGCACAATTCAGTCTATTACAGGTATCTTCTACAACTTGGTTTCAACACAGTTTTCAGCTGCAACTTCCCCTGCTTACATATATTTTATTCAGGCTCCCTATTTTTCCTCCAAACCCCTGTTAACATCACTTTCCCCTTTGGAATGTGCTCTCTGCACTGAAATACTGTTAGATGAGAAGAAATGTTTTAGTGCCTAGGTATCAAAGGCAAGACATAAATAACTTTTCCCAAAGCTGTTCTTTCCTTCAATATTTTTTGCCTCTATTATTTTAGGTGAATTTTATAGGCAATTAAAATATTTGAGGTATTTTGGAAATGGCCTTATTGAGAGTCAAGCCATGCCCAGGTGGCTCAGTTGGCTAGAGCATCATTCTGTGCACCAAAAACTTGTGGATCAATTCCCAGTCAGGGCACAAACCTGAGTTATGTGTTCGATTCCAGATCGGGTACATGTAGGAGGGAGCTGATTGATTTTTCTCTCCCACATCAATGTTTCTTTCTTTAAAATCAGTAAACATGTCCTTGGGTGAGGATAAAAAAATAAGTAAATAAAATATAAAAGAAAGTCAGTTACTTGATATTACATAAAGGACAAGGGGAAAAGACTGTTTCTTGAGCACCAACTATATGCCAGGCACTGGGGTAGGTGCTTTTATATTTTCACTTAATATTTATAACAATGTAGTCATTTTACACAGATAACAAACCTTAGAAAGGTTATTTAAGCTGCCCAAGGCCACAGAGCTAAGGTTCAACATCAAATCCATTTGACTCTAAACCTATGCCTTTTCTGCAACAAAATAAGTTGCCCCTCAAAAACTAAAGGACTCAACAACAGTTTGTTCAGGTCTCATCTTTATGTTTAAAAATCAAAACTGCATACAACAATATTTAATCTTAAACTATAACATATATAGGAGCAGGTAAAATAGGTTATAAAAAAGTATCTAGTATGTAGAATTCATTGCAAAAAATTACTCTTCTTTTTGACTACTAGAAGAAATAACTTTATTTTGCATTTTTGTTTGTAATTGGTTTGAATGTAATTTTATGTTAATTTTAATTAGTTCAGTAACTTCAGATTTTTTTTTATATTTAGAAGATATGTTAGGTGCTGCTTTTCCTTGACATTTTTTGGTTTTTTAAAATATACACAGCAGCTTTATTTATAATAGCCCAAAGGTCCATCAACTGGTGAACTGATATTATTATGATGTCTACAAAGGAATTGAATCTACCACGTGGCATGAACAAGGAATGAACTACTAACATATGAAGCAACATGGATAATCTCAAAGACATTATGCTAAGCGAAATGAGCCAAGGCCAAACACAAAAGACTACAAAGCATTTAAAAACTTACTTTATGGTTGTTGTATTACATTTGTCCCATTTTTCCTCCATTGCTTTCCCTGCTCCATGCACCCTATCCCCTCACCCACGGCAAATTCCCCCATGCTGTCCATGTCCATGGGTCATTTCTACTAGTTACTTGACTAAATTCTTCCCATTCTTTGCCACTTTCTCCCCCCACCCCCTCACCTCTGGTAACTGTCAGTCTGTTCCTTGTTTCCATGTTTCTGGCTCTATCCTGCTTGTTTGTTTGTTCTGTTCATTAGTGTCCTCTATTAGGTGAGATCAAATGTTATGTCTTTCACTGCCTGACTTACTACACTAAGCATAATACTCTCCAGTTCTATCTATGCTATTGCAAAGGATAGGAGTTCCTTCTTTCTTTCTGCTGCATAGTATTCCACTGTGTAAATGTACCACATTTTTCTTTT
The DNA here is from genome assembly GCA_004026585.1 of Noctilio leporinus. Taxonomy (NCBI): domain Eukaryota; kingdom Metazoa; phylum Chordata; class Mammalia; order Chiroptera; family Noctilionidae; genus Noctilio; species Noctilio leporinus. The sequence goes on from PVIW01010173.1 coordinate 23,169, forward strand.
GATCCATTCATCCACTAATGGGCACTTAAGGCTGTTTCCAAAACTTGGCCATTGTAAATAGTGCTGCTGTGAACATAGGGATGTATAGGTTATTCTAATTATTAGTATAGAATTCTTTGGTTATAATCTTGGCAGTGGGATATCTAGATAAAAAGGCAGATTTATTTATTATTTTTGAAGAAATTTCCTACTGAGTGACATAGTGGTTTTAACAGTCTGCATTCCCACCAATAATGCAACAGAGTGCTCTTTTCAACACATCCTCACCAGCAGTTGTTGTTAGTTGATTTGTTCATGATGGCCATTCTGAGAGGTGTGAGGTGGTATCTCATTGTGGTTTTAATTTGCAGCTCTCTCATAGCTACTGATATGCATATGGGCCCTTTGTATATCCTCCTCGAAGAAGTGATCAATGAGTCTTTTAAATTTTATTATTTTTTATTTTTTAATATATTTTATTTATTTTACTATTACAGTTGACCCAATTTTCCCTCCTTTGCCCCCCTCCACCCAGTACCCCATTTCCTCCAGCAATGCCCTCCTTAGTTCATATCTGTGAGTCACACATATAAGTCCTTCATTCTTAACATCCCCCTGTCTATTCTATAACCACCAACGTGTACTTTTACTTTTTTTCCCCTTTCACATCCAGACAATTCACCATTTACTTACTGCCTTCTGTCAGCTTCTCAAATCATATTAATACAGTTTTCTTTTCATTATTCCAAAATGCCTATGTTAATTTATTTGTTTAAAGAATTACTCTTTTAAGTAATATGAATTGCAATATTACCAAACACATGCAAAAACACATTTACACCCATACATATCTTTACACATATTTAAAGTACATACTGGATTTTGAAGAACACAAAAAATTTAAAATATGCCAATAGCTTACATAATTATTACATGTTAATTGATAGTTTTTTAGGTATATTTTAGCAAGATTAAGGAGCTTTTTCTTCTTTAATACTTATTTTACTCTGGAATGCTATTTTTGTGAAATATATCACAGAAATAGTGTATTGCAGAACTCACTTTTGTGAAAGTTGTCGTAGAGACAGTGCCAAATCCATAGTAAAACATGAATTTGGTTTTTGAGTCAGATCCTCCCCCCTCCAATAACTCAACTTTATTTTAAGCTACTGGAACTACAACTTATTCTTTTTGGAGTTTTCCATCTTAAATAGTAGATTTATTTATTTAGGCTGTGCACAGGTCTTACTTCTTCCAATACCCTCTGTTTTTCCTCTACATGTGTTTTACAAGTTGAAACCTTCAGAAATTTCAGAAATAATGGCACTTGAAGTGCTCAGCCAGTCTCCAGAGTAGAAATTATTATGTCTACTAAGTTGAGGTAAAAAATAAAAAGCCCTAGGATTTAAATAACTTTGTAGAATAGTATTCTAGCTATTTTTTGAACTTGTGGTTGACTTCCATAGTGGTCCTAAACTAACCCATGAACTATTTAAGAGTCTGCTGAGGTGGAGAGTAGGTATGGTCACATTTCAATAATAAAGTTTACTATAGCATTCATTCCTTTTAAGAAGTATCCCCAGTTTGGGAGCCTTCATAACTGGAAATGTGTAATTCCACAATTTAGCTGAAAGGAATCTCATCTAGTTTACATGCTAATATGAGAATATATATTGTCTATGTACACGAATCATATAGTTTAGTAATTTGCAACTTCCATCCAAATTGGTCTTCATTCTCAGCATCTTTGCTAACCTAAAGATTGAGTGATTTCACAACACACCTATGACCAGTTGGATTCTCTTTAAAATATAAACTGCTAACAAAATCTATATATTATACATCCACAAATAAGCACATATTTTATAACAGTGAATAAGAAAGATAGCATGTCTTGTATGTAATAGACATGCACATTTTCTTAGGTTTTTCTTCTTCCTTAACTGCATTAAATTTTTGAGTTATTGCAAGTAAACTGATTTTCCCATATTGTGAAATAATTCCAATCTAAGAAAACTTAACCTGCAGTAATGCAGATACAAATATTATGCAAAACTGTACCTTATTTAGTAAAATCTATGTATAATAAGATCTCTTTAAAGCATTCATAAGTTAAAGTTGGTTCTCATCCATTCAGCTGCCCTATGTCTTTTGATTGGTGTATTTCACCCATTTACCTTTGTACCTGTGGTCCTCCTGTCTCTCTACTTCTTCATCTTCTTAAAGCAGACCCTTTAGCCATCTCTTGCAAAGCTGGTTTGGTGGGGCTGTATTCTTTTAGACTTCTTTTGTCTGGGAAGCTCCTTATTTCATCTTCCATTTTGAATGACAGCCTTGCTGGGTAGAGTATTCTTGGTTGCAGGCCTTTGTATGTCATTGCTTGAAAAATTTTTTGCCATTCCCTTCTGGCTTGTTGTGTTTCTGTGTAGAAATCAGCTGATAACCTTTTGGGAGCACCCCCCCCCGCCCCCCCGCCCCATATGTTATTAGCTGTTTCTCTCTTGCTGCTTTTAGGATTCTCACCTTGTCTGTGAAATTTGCCATTTTCATGATGATGTGTCTTGGAGTGGACCTGTTTGGATTCATCTTCCTTGGGACCCTGTGCTTCCTGAGTGTGCATGACATTTTCTCTCCTCAATTTAGGGAAGTTTTCTGTCATTACTTTTTCAAAGAGGTTTTCTATCCCTTGCTCCTCCTCTTCTCCTTCTGAATCCCAAGATTCAGATGTTATTACGTTTCATGTTGTCCTGCAGCTCTCTTAAAACCTGTTCATTCTTTTTCAGTCTTTTTTCATTTTGCACTGCCTGGGAATTTTTTTCTGCAATGAACTCCAGCTCACTGATTTGATCTTCTGCTTTCTCTAACCTACTTTTGATCCCTTCTACTGTGTTCTTCAATTCAGAAATTGCGTTCTTCATTTCTTCCTGGCTCTTATTGATGGTGTCTATGTCCTTCTTAATGCTGGTGTAGTTCTCAGTGAGTTCCTTGTAGCTTCCCTAGAGTTCTTTGTAATTCCCCTGGAGTTCTTTATAGTTTTCTTTGAACTCGCTGAGCTCATTGAGCTTCTCTATCATCATTATTTTGAATTCCATGTCTGATAGGGTGCTTACCTCTATTTCATTTTGCACTCTTCCTGGAGATTCCTCCTTTCCATTTGCTGAGGGTTTAGTTCTTTGTCTCCCCATTTTAAGTAGCTCTTGTTTGTTTCTGCTTCTTGGATTGGCCTGTTTTGATTTACTATCTTAATGGTGTGACCTTCTGTGGTGTAGAGGTACACTTTTTTACTTCCTGGATCTGTGCTGGGTGAGGTCAGCTCATGTCCCAGTCTGGGCCTAGTCAGCCAGTTGGAGACTACCAGAGATCTACTGTCTTGTCTCCTTTAGTTGTTAATCCAATCTATGATCAGTGGTCAGTTTTAGGCACCTCTGGTCACGTTGTGATGAATCAGCTATTCTGTTCTGGCTGTGGTAATAAGGCTTCTATCCAGTTGATGTTCTGTTGGTTATTTTGGATGATCTCCCGATCAGGTCTTTTACCCATTTTTGAATTGGGTTGTCTGTCTCCCTGGTGTTGAGTTGTATAAGTTCTTTATATATTTTGGAGATCAAACCCTTGTCTGAGGTGTTTTTGGCTAAATATGGTTTCCCATATGGTTAGTTCCAATTTCATTTTGGTAATGTTTTTTTTTTTAGCCGAAAAGAAGCTTTTTAGTTTGATGTAGTATTATTTATTTGTCCCTTTATTTCTCTTGCCCTTGGAGAAATAATGTTGAAAATATTGCTGCATGGGATATCTGAAAGTTAACTGCCTATATTTTCAACTTTTATGGTGTCATGGCTTATGTTTAAATTCTTTATCCATTTTGAGTTTATTCTGGTGTATGGTGTATGTTGGTGGTCTAGTTCCTTTCTTTCTTTCTTTCTTTCTTTCTTTCTTTCTTTCTTTCTTTCTTTCTTTCTTTCTTTCTTTTTTCTTTTTCTTCTTCTTCTTTTTTTTTTTTTTTTTTTTTTTTTTTTTCTTTTTTTTTTTTTTTTTTTTTTTTTTTTTTTTTTTTTTTTTTTTTTTTTTTTTTTTTTTTTTTTTTTTTTTTTTTTTTTTTTTTTTTTTTTTTTTTTTGTATGTCCCTGTCCAGTTCTTTCAACACCACTTGTTGAAGAGGCTATTTTGACTCTATTTTATGCTCTTTCGCTCTTTGTCCAATATTATTTGACCCTAGAGTCCTGTGCTTATTTCTGGGCTCTCAATTCTGTTCATTGATTTATATGTCTATTTAGTACCAAACAGTTTTGATTATACTAGTCTTGTATATCTAGTTTGTGATTTTCCCTACTTTGTACTTCTTTCTCAAGATTGTTATGGTTATTAGGGATCATTATGGGAACCATATAAAATTTTGAAATATTTGCTCTAGATCTGCAAAATATGTCATTGGTATTTTAACACGGATTGCATTGACTCTATAAATTGCTTTGGGTAGTATGTACATTTTAATGATGTTAATTCTTCCCATCCACGAACATGGTATATGCCTCCATTTATTTTTATCTTCCTTAATTTCTTCCTTCAGTGTTCTGTACTTTTCTCAGTACAGGTCTTTTGTCTCCTTGGTTAAGTTTTTCCTAGGTACTCTATTTTTCTTTTGCAATAGTAAGTGGAATTTGTTTTCTAGTTTCTATCTCTGATGTTTGATTGCTAGTGTATAAAAATGTCTTCAATTTCTGGATATTAATTTTGTATCCAACTGTTTTGCCAAATTCACTTATTAGTTTGAGTAGTTTTTTGGTGGAGTCTATAGGGATTTCTATATACAATATCCTATGATTTGCAAACTGACATTTTGACTTCCTCCTTTCCAATTTAAATGCCTTTGACTCCTTTTTCTGGTCTGATTGCTATGGCTAGAACTTCCAGAACTTGTTGAATAGAAGTTGAGACAGTGGACACCCTTGTCTTGTTCTTGATCTTAGGAGTAAAGATTTAGTCCTTGCCAACTGAGTAGGATGTTGGATGCAGATTTCTCATATAAGGCCGTTATTAGGTTGAGGTATGCTCTCTCTATTCCTATTTTGCTGAGCATTTTGATCATAAATGGGTGCTGTGCTTTATGAAATGTTTTTCCAGTATCTATTTATATAATCATAAGGTTTTTGTCTTTCATTTTGTTCATGTGGTGCATTACGTTTAACAAATTGTGACTATTATGAAATCCTTGCATCCCTGAAATGAATCCCACTTGAGCATGATGTATGATTTTTCTAATGTATTGCTGGGTCCAGTATGCCAATATTTTGTTGAGGATTTCAGCATCTATATTAATCAGTTATACTGGCATGTACTTTTCTTTATTTGACGTATATTGACTTGGTTTTCAGATTGGAATAATGCTGGCTTCATCGGAAGAGTTTGGGAGTTTTCCCTCTTCTTTGATTTCTTGAAAATAGGTTGAGAAGGACAGGAGATAGTTCTGTAAATGTTAGAAAAAATTCACCTGTGCAGACACCCATTCCAGGGCTTTTGTGTGCAGGGAGTTTGTTGATTACTACTTCAACTTCACTAGTTGTTATTGATCTATTCAGGATTTTTGCTTCTTTTTGATTCAGTATTGGAAAATTATATGATTTCAGAAAGTTTTTCAGTCCATCCAGGTAGTCCAACTACTTCTCATATACTTTTTTGTAGTAATTTCTTATAGTCCTTTGTATTTCCATGGTATCAGTTGTGATTTCTCCTCTTTCATTTCTGATTTTGTTCATTTGGGTCTTTCCTCTTGTTTTCTTGATTAGTCTTGTCCATTTCATTTATCTTTTGAAAAGAACCAGCTCCTGGATTTATTGATCCTTTGAATTTTTCTTTTAGTCCCTGTGTCATTTAATTCTGCTCTGATCTTGATTTCCCTTCCTTCTACTTACTCTGGGCTTCATTTGTTGTTGTTCCTCTAGCTCTTGTAGCTGTAGGGTTAGGCTGTTTATTTGAGCTGCTTCTATCTTTTTAAGGTAGGCCTGCATTGCTCTAAACTTCCCTCTCAGGACCACCTCCACTGTGTCCCATAGGCCTTGGGCTCTTGAGTGTTCATTTGCATTTGCTTCCAGAAACTTTCTGATTTCTTACCTTTTCTCTTTGTTAACCCACTCATTATTTAATAGTATGTTATTAAGTATCCATGAATTTGAATGTTTTGGTATTTTTCCTTGGGGGTGGTTTCCAGTTTCAAGCTGTTGGTATCTGAGAAGATGCTTGATATAATTTCAATTATCTTGAATTTGTTGAGGCTTATTTTGTGTCCTACCATATGGTCCATCTTTAAGAATATTCCATATGCATTTGAAAGGGATGTGTATTTTGCTTCCTTGGGGTGAAAAGTTCTGTATATATCAATTAAGTCTATTTGATCTAGAGTATGGTTCAATGCTATGATATCCTTGGTATTTCTTTGCTTGGAAGATAGTCCATTGTTGAAAATGGCATGTTAATATCCCCTACTACAAGTGTATTGCTGTTGATATCCTTCTTGAGTCCTCCCACATTTTCCTTATATATTTGGGTGCTCCTATGTTGGGTGCATCTGTGTTTATAAGTGTTATATCTTCTTGATGGATTGTCCCCTTAAGTATTATAAAATATCCTTCTTTGCCTCTTTAAATGGCCGTTGTTGTACTATTTATTTTGTCTGATATAAGTATTGCTACCCCAGCTTTTTTCATGTCCATATGTTTAAGTATTTTTTTCCATCCCTTCACTTTCAGTGTGTGTAAATCTTTTCTTTCTGAAGTGGATCTCTTGTAGACAGCATATATGTGGGTCATGTTTTCTTATCCATTCAGCTAACCTATATGTTTTGACTGGTGCAATTAATCCATTTATATTTCAAGTTATTATTGGTAAGTATTTGTTCATTGTCACTTTTTCCCTTTGTACCTGTATTGTTTTTTCTTTCTCTCTGTTTCTTTTAGCAAACCCTTTAGCATATCTTACAAATGCTGGTTTGGTGTAGATGTATTCTTTTAGCCCTCTTTTGTCTGGGGAACTCCTTATCTCACCTTCCATTTTAAATAAGAGCCTTGCTGAGTAGAGTAGACATGGTTGTAGGCCTTTGGTTTTTATTGCTTAAAGTATTTTTTGCCATTTTCTTCTGGCCTGTAGTGTTTCTGTTGAGAAATTAGGTGATAATGTTATTGAAGCCCTATTGTATGATATTAGCTGTTTCTATCTTGCTGCTTTTAGGATCCTCTCTTTGCCTCAGAAATTTGCAATTTTATATTGATATGTCCTGGAGTGGGCCTCTTTTTTTCTTTTTCTTTTCTTTTTTAAGATTTTATTTATTATTTTTAGATAGAGGGGAAAGAAGGAAGGTCGAGAGGGAGAAAAACATCAATGTATTGTTTCCTTTCACCTGCCTCCAGCTATGGAGCTGGCTGAAGACCTGGCTTGCAACCTGGTAATGTGCCCTAACTGGGGAATTGAACCAGTGACCTTTGGGTTCACATGCCAGTGTCTATCCACTGAGCCACCAGCCAGAGCCTGAAGTGAGCCTCTTTGGGGTCATCTTTATTGAAACCCTCTGTGCTTCCTGAACTTGAGTGACGTTTTCTCTCATCAAGTTAGGGAAGTTTCCTGTCGTGACTTTCTTTTCTTTTTCTTTTTTTTTTTTTTTTTACATTTTAAAAAAGGCTTTAATTTATTATTTTTAGGGAGAGGGGAAGGGAGAGGCAGAGAGGGAGAGAGACATCAATGTATGGTTGTCTTTCACCTACTTCCAGCCACAGACCTGGCTGGAGGCCTAGCTTGCAACCTCATTATGTGCCCTGGCTGGGGAATCGAGCCAGCGACTTTTGGGTTTGCATGCTGGTGCCTTATCCACTGTGCCACCAGCCAGGGTTTTCATAACTATTTCAACAAGGTTTTCTTTTTCTTTTTTAAAAGATTTTATTTATTATTTTTATAGAGAGGGGAAGGGAGAGAGGCAGAGAGGGAGAGAAACATCAATGTATGGTTGCCTTTCATCTGCCTCCAGCGACAGAGCTGGATGGAGACCTGGCTTGCAACCTGGTTACGTGTGCCCTAGCTAGAAATCGAACCAGCAATCTTTGGGTTTGCAGGCTGGCACATTATCTATCCATTGTGACACCAGCCAGGGACTCAATGAGGTTTTCAATCCCTTACTCCTCTTCTTCTCCTTCTGGTATCCCTAGAACAAGGATATTATTACATTTCATGTTCTCCTGCAGCTCTCTTAAAAATCCATTCATTCTTTTTCAGTCTTTTTTCATTTTGCTGCATAGTCTGGGATATTTTTCCTATGTTGTCATCCAGCTCATTGATCTGATCCTTAGCTTCCTCTAGTCTGCTTTTGATTCCTTCTACTGTGTTCAATTCAGAAACTGTATTCTTCATTTCCTTTTGGCTCCTATTGCTAGTTTCTATGTTCTTTTTAATGCTGGTGTAGGTAGTTCTCAGTAAGTTATTTGTTCATTCCCTGGAGATCTTTGTAGCTTCCCTGAAGTTGTTTGTAGTTTTCTTTGAGCTTGCTGAGCTTACTGAGTTTCTCTATAATCATTGTTTTGAATAACATGTCTGATAGTTTGCTTGCCTCTATTTCATTTAGCACTCTGCAGATTCCTCCTTTCTTTTTGATGAGTGGTTGTTTCTTTTAGGTGAGACAATCTTCTTGTTTGTTTCTGCTTCTTAGTTTGGTCTGGTCCAACATACTCATTTTGCAGTATGACCCACTGTGGTAGGAGACCTAGGAGATTCAGTGGTGCAATCTCCCTGATTTTCTCAACTTGGTGCTCCTGGTATGTCCATTATGTTGCTTATTTGGACTGTCTGGCTATACTTTGGTTTTGGTTCTTTTGTTACTTTTTGGTGGGTCCTTCCCTTCAATTAGCTGACTGTCATTCCATACACCATGTCTTGTATCCTGTTGTCCAGGTGTATTCTCTTTTCTTCCTAGCTCCACTGCTGGTGACATCACATCATGCCCCTGTCTGGGTCTAGTCACCCTGTTGCAGACTGCAAGAGACCCATTGTCCTAGCCTGTCTCCTTCAGATTCTTAATGCAATGCATCTGTGATTAGCTGTCAGTCTTAGGCACTGATGGTTGGGCAGATTAATTCCTGTGGGCAGGGCTCTTGCTTCCCCTCAGGCTGAAGCCACTCGTAGATGAGTGGTCTACTTGCGGTATGGGGGATGGGTCAAGCAATGGGACCTTGTCAGCTGCTTCCTGGTTTTTCCACCAAAGCCACAGCCCAAAATTCTCATTAAATGCCTGTAGTCCACTCTACCCTCCTTCTGCTGTAGAGTAGAATAACTGGGTACCACTGTATTTTCATATGTGGTCCCTTTAAAATTTTCTGTGTCTCTAGCAGTCTCACGTTAGCAAAACTTAGCAGCTTTTCACTTTTCACAGCTCTCCACATTACTGTTGTAGACTGGGATGCTCAGGTGGGGGTTTAGACTCCACCCTTCTCAGGTGAAATCACTGCTGCTAAGATGTTTCCCCATCCTTTCATCTGCTGCCCATGGAAGTCTAGCCAGCCCTCTCACATATCCATACTTCCTACAAGTCACATTGTGATGCAGTGGCTGGTTCTATTCTGTCCATGGTTACAAGGCTTCTCTCAAGTCAGTGTTTTGTTATTCCAGATGATTTCTCCTCAATTTAGTTGTAATTCCAGATTGGTCCTGGGAGGAGACTGGGATAGTTCCTCTTACTCCTCCGCCATCTTGGATCCATTATAAGACTACCCAGCTTTTGTTTTAAAACCTATTACAGATTTCTGATTCTGTTCAAAATAGACTAAGGGGAACAGAATCTTTCTACATGAAATAATTTTAGAAAATGGAAATAGTACATAACATAACAGATCTGGGGTACCAGACAATGAGTAACAGTAATTTCCTGAGACATTTTTTAAAAATCAAAATTACTGTACTTGTCCTACCCTTCTGCCTTGAGCATGTTTCTAGACTGTGGTGCAGGAAGGAAAAACCTTGAAAAATCCATCAGTTGAAGAGGTGGGGCTGAAAGTACAGGGAACCTGGGTAGCAAGAGTTCACAGGACAGTTCCAAAGAGAAGAAAGCTCTATCCGAAAGAGTATTCAGGAGAGTATAGAGGATTACCCTTGAGTAATCAACTGAATAATAATTGGTATATGCTTGTGACAGAAGTACCAAGACTAGGAAAAAGAAATAATTAGGAGATTAGAGATCATAGTCCCTGGTGTTCATACAGAGCCAGGAAACACTACCTTTCTGCACCAGGCAGACTGAAAGAGTTCATGATTCATGGGCATTGGGTAGAGTACTGAGGGTCATCCCTAGCAGTAAAGAAAATTTTATCCTATACTGTATACTATCCCAGTTCCACCTAACAAGTATTAAAAGACAAGTCTAAGAGCCCAGCAATGAATCCACACTTTTGTAGTCAATTAATACTCAACAAAGGAAACAAGTACATACAATGGTCTAAAGAAAGTTTATTTAATAAATGGTGTTGGAAAAACTGTACAGATACATGAATAAAATGAAATTAGACCACTTTGTTACACCATACACAAGAATGAATTGAAAATGGATTAGACTTAAATTTTATAACTGAAACTATAAAATTTTAGAAGAAATATAGTCATCAAAATCAGACATGGCTTGTAGTAATATTTTATTGGATATATCTCCCCAGGCAAGGTAAACAAAAGAAAAAATAGAACAAATGGGACATCAAGCTAAAAAAGTTTGTACACTGTGAAGAAAATCATCAACAAAGTTAAAAAACAACAAACAGAATGGGAGAACAGACTCACCGATACATCTGATAAGGGGTTAATATACAAAATTTGTAAAGAACTTATAAAACTCATCACCAAAAAAATAAATAACCCAATTCAAAAATGGGTAAAGGGTAAAGTTACTCCTCCATGTTGGTGGAGGAGTAACTTTCTCCCAGGGTTAATCTTGAATTACAATTAAATTTTGGAGAACTCATCAGGAATACACAACTGAACAATAGATGGAGAGAAACCTTATTATCACAGACAGACAGAAAAAACCACTTTACTACAACATAAATAGTATGGTGTGCAGAGGAGATGCTAGAGGGTTAGCTGGGCTTCCATGGGTGGCAGCTGAAATGCCAGAGGGAAATTCCAGTGGCCATGGGTCTCCCCCTTAGAAGTGTGAGGTCTAAACACCAACCTGGGCACCCCAGCCTACAGCACTAGAGCAGAAAGTAACCCAGATATAATCCATCTGGGAAAAGCAGTCAGGTTTCTGCCTGTCAGGGAAAGATGATGGCTGGACTCACAGGGAGCCTTTTAAAGGGCAAACAATAATTTCATTTGTAGCCACTTACCCTGGGCTTCAGTAAAGTGGGGGCAGAGTGGACTAGATGGAGAGGAGAGTCTGGTGATGGTGGTTTTGGGGGAAAAACTGAGGGAGGAACCCATAGGATTCCCAGCTGAGTCACCCACATACTGCAAAAGCCATCTTGCTCAGGCAGATGACACTCCTCCAAGTGGCATCAGACTGAGGAAAAGCAATAGACCCAACCATAGGAATTACTCTTCCCCACCACGTGGTGCTTAAGCCTGATTGCTGCTTATAGGTTGACCAGATTAACAACTGAAGAAGACAACCACAGATTGTGAATCACTTCTTCTCTGGAACAGGCGTCTAAGGCCAGACTGGAACAACATCTGACATCACCACAGGCAGATTTAGTAAGAGAAGAAAGTGGCAGCATCTTTACAACAACACACAAGATGCAGTGGGCAGAGGAACTCTTAGCCATCCAGCAAGAGGGAAAAACCCACCAAAGAACAATCCAACAACAACCAAAACCCAATTACAACCAGAGCCCATATAAATGGTATGAAAAGTATCCCAAGAGCATGAAATTCAGGAGATCAAGGAGACTGCACCGCTAAATCTCACAGGTCTCCTACCACAGACTGTCACACAACAAAGACATGAAGTCAAAGCAGATCAAGCTAAGAAGCTAAAAAATAATAAGAGTGACCAAAAATGAGGAGTCAAAGAAACAACCCACTATCAAAAGAAAAGAAAGAATTCACAGAAAGAGTGCTAAATGAGATACAGTCAAGTAAACTATCAGATACTGAGTTCAAAATAAGGATGCTCAATGAACTTAGTGAGAACTACAAAGAACTCCAGAGAAGCTATAAAGGAACTTACTTCAAACTATACCAACATCAAAAAGGCCAATGAGTCCCTGGCTGGTGGCACAGTGGATAAGGCGCTGGCCTGCAAACCCAAAGGTCACTGGTTTGATTCCTGGCAGGGCACTCATAACCAGGTTGCAGGCCTGATCTCCAGCCAGGTCTATAGCTGGAGGCAGGTGAAAGGCAACCATACATTGATGTCTCTCTCCCTCTCTGCTTCTCTCCCTTCCCCTCTCTCTGAAAATAATAAATTTTTTAAAAAGGCCATTAAAACTGTCAATAAGAGCCAGGAGGAAATGAAGACTACAATATCTGAATGTAGAACACAGTAGAAGGAATTAAAAACAGGTAAGATGAAGCAGAGGACCAAATCAGTGAGCTGGAGGACAACACAGAAAAAAAATCCCAAACAGAGCAACAAAACAAAAAGACTCAAAAAAAATGAAGCTGATTTAAGAAAGATGCAGGACAACCTGAAACACAATATCTATGTCATAGGGATACAAAAAGGAGAAGAAGAGCAAAGGATAAAAACTTGTTTGAAAAAGTAATAACAAAAAACTCCTTAACTTGACGAGAAAAAGTCAAGCAAGTTCAGGAGGCACAGAGGGTTCCAAGGAAGATGAACTCAAAAAGGCCCACCCCAATACACATCAAAATTAAAACAGCAAAATTCAGAAAGAAAGAATCTTTAGGCAGCAAGGAGGATTAGCAACATATAAGGGAACTCCAATAAGGCTATCAGCAGCTTATTTGATGGAAATACTGCATGCCAGAAGGGAACGGCAAAAAATATTCCAAGTAATGAAAAGCAAAGGCCCACATCTGAGACTACTCTAAACAGTAAACATCTCATCCAAATGAAAGGTGAAATAAGGCATTTCCCAAACAAACAAACAAAAAAAGGCTAAAAGAATACATCTCCATGAAACCAGCATCGCAAAATATGCTAAAGGGACATCTTTAAAAAGATGAATAAAAAGAGACAAGAAGGAAACAGATGTGCAAAGAAGCACCAATCACAATGAATTAGTACCTATCAATAATAACCCTAAATGTAAATGGATTAAATGTTCCAAACAAAAGACACAGTTTAGCTAACTGGATACAAAAATGTTTCACACATATATGCTGTCTACAAGAGACCTTCCTCAAACAAAAGCTCTAAACAGATTAAAAGTGAATGGATGGAAGGAAATTATTTCAAGCAAATGGACATGAAAAGAAAAGTTGGGATAGCAATAGTTGTGTCAAACAAAATATATTTTACAACAAAGGTCATTAAAAGAGGCAAAGAAGGACATTTTATACTACTTAAGGGAATAAACCATTAAGAAGATATGACCCTTGTGAACACATATGCATCCAACACAGGAATACACAAATATATGAGGAAAATCTTGGAGTACTTCAAGAAGGATATTGACAACAACACACTCATAGTAGGGAATATTAACACCCTATTGTAAAAAATGGACAGATTTTCCAAGGAAAGAAGTATCAAGGATACTGTGCCATTGAACAATAGGTCGAATAGACTTAATAACAGACTTAATTAATATATATAGAACCTTCACCCCAAGGAAGCAAAATATACATTCTTTTCAAATGCACATGGATCATTTTCAAAGGGAAGCCACAGGCAGGACACAAAACAAGTCTTAATAAATAAAAAAAACTAAATTTATATCAAGCATCTTCTCAGCTCACAATGGCTTAAAACTGGAAACCAACCTAAAAAAAAACAAAAACACAAAAAAGAATAAACTAAAAAATACTCAAATTCATGAAGAATTACCTGCTATTAAATAATGAATGGGTTAACAATGATATCAGTAAGAAATGAAAAACTTTCTGGAAACAAATGAAAATGAACACTCAAGAGCCTAAAACTGATGGGACACAGTGGAGGCAGTCCTGAGATAGAAGTTCACAGGAATGCAGGCCTACCTAAAAAGAATAGAAGAAGCTCAAATAAACAACCTAACCCTGTAGCTACAAGAACTAGAGGAACAACAACAAATGAAGCCCAGAGCAAGTAGAAGGAAGGAAACAATCAAGATAAGAGCAGAATTAAATGACACAGAGACTAAAAGAAAAATTCAAAGGATCAATAAATCCTGGAGCTGGTTCTTTTCAAAAGATAAACAAAATTGACAAGCCTTTAACAGATTCATTAAGAAAATAAGAGAAAAGGCCCAAATAAATAAAATCAGAAATGAAAGAGGAGGAATCCCAACTGATACCATGGAAATACAAATGATTCTAAGAAATTACTACAAACAAGTATATGACAAGTAGTTGGACAACTCGGGTGAACCGGACAATTTTCTGGAATCATATAATATTCCAAACTAAACCAAGAAGAGGCAGAAAGTGTGAATAGACTGGTAACTTGTAAAATTGAAACAGCAGTCAAAATACTCCCAGGACAGAAAAGCCCTGGACTGGATGGCTTCGTAGGCGAGTTTTACCAAACCTTCAGGGAAGAACCAATACCTTTTCTCCTCAAACTATTTCAAAAAATAAGAGGGAAGACTTCTAAACTCTTTCCATGAGGCCAGTACAATTCTATTTCAAAAACCAGATAAAGATACAACAAAGAAAGGAATGTATACACTAATATCACTGGTGAATATAGATGCTAAAATTCTCAACAAAATATTGGCAAATTGGATTCAGCAATAAATGAAAAAGATCATATACTATGACCAATTAGGATTCATCCCAGTGATGCAGGAATGGTACAATATTCTCAAATCCATAAATATAACATACCACATAAGCAAAATGAAGGACAAAAATCACATGATCATTTCAATAGATGGTGAAGAAGCATTTGATAAAGTATAGCACCCTTTTATGATAAAAACACCCAGCAAAGTGAAAACAGAGGGGGCATACCTCAACATAATAAAGGCCATATATGAGAAACTTACTGTCAACATCATACTCAATGGGCAAAATATAAAATCTTTCCAGTAAGATCAGTACAAGAGAAGGATGCCTGAATTCACTACTTTTATTCAACATAGTATTGGAAGTTCTAGTCAAAGCCATCAGACAAGAAAAAAAAGATCACAGGTATACAAATTGGAAAGGCTATCATTATTTGCAGATAACATGATAGTGTATATAGAAAACCTTACACACTCCACCTGAGAAATTACTCAACCTAATAAGTGAATTTGATATAATATGATAGAAAGTCAATATTAAGAAATTGAAGGTATTTTTGTACCAGCAATGAAATAGCAGAAACAGAAATTAGGAACAAATTTCTATTTTCTATAGCAATAAGAAATATAAAGTACCTAGGAATAAACTTAACCAAGGATATAAAAACCTGTACACAGAAAACTATAGAATACTGAAGAAAGAAATTCAGGAAAATACAAATAAATGGAAGCATATACTGTGTTCATGTGCTGGAAGAATTAAAGTCATTATAATGTCCATACTACCCAAAACAATTCAATGCAATCCCCATTAAAATACCCAATGACACATTTCACTGATCTAGATCAAATATTACAAAAATGATATGGAACTAAATATTACCCCAAATAGCCTCTGAAATCAAAACAGCTTATTAATGGGATAAGTACAAACACATAGATCCATGAAACAGAATTGAGAACCCAGAAATAAACCCAGGTCTCTATGGTCAATTAATATCTGACAAAGTGAGAAGGAGCAAAAAATGGAGTAAAAACAGTATCTTCAAGAAATGGTGTTAGATCATCTGGACTGGTCATGCAAAAAAAAAAAAAAAAAGTGGTGGTGGTGGTAAGGGGACAACACCACCAGTTTACACCACACACCAGAATGAACTCAAAATGGATAAAAGACTTGAATGTAAGCTGTGACACCATACAAGTTCTAGAGGAAAACACAGGCAGTAAAATTTTAGACATCCCACTCAGCAATATTTTCACTGATATTTCTCCTAGTGCAAGAGAAATAAAGGAAAGAATAAAAATGGGACTACATCATACTAAAAAGCTTCTACTTGGTTAAAGAAAATATCAGCAAAATGATAATGGAACCAACTATATGGGAAAACATATTTGCTGATGACACCTCAGAGAAGGGTTTGATCTATGAAGTATAACTCATATGACTCAACTCCAGGAAGACAAACAATCTAAATAAAAAGTGGGGAAAGGATCTGAACACATAGTTCTCCAAGGAGAACATACACAGAGCCAATATGAATGTGAAAGGATGTGCACCATCAATAGCCACCAGAGATGCAAATTAAAACCACAATAAGATACCACCTCACACATGTCATAATGGCCATCATTAATAAATCAACAAATAATTAGGTGCTGGTGAGGATGTGGAGAAAAGGGAACCCTAGTGCTCTGTTGGTGGGAATGCAGACTGGTGCAGCCATTGCTGAAAACAGTACAGAATTTCTTTAAAAGAAAAAAAAAAAAAGGAACTGGCTTTTAATCTGGCAATTCTGCTGCTTGGATTATACCCAAAGAATCCTGACACACCAATTCAAAAGAACCTATGCAGCCCTATATTCATAGCAGTGCTATTTACAATAGCCAAGTGCTGGAAACAGCCTAAGCGCCCATCAATAAATGAATGGATCAAACAGCTGTGCTACATTTAGACTATGGACTACTATGCAGAAGAAAGCAAGAACTCCTTCCTACCTTTTGTGACAGCATAGATGAAACTGGAGAGTATTATGCTAAGCAAAATAAGTCAGATGACAAAAGACAAATACCATATGATCTCATCTAATGAGGGAACCTAAAGAACAAAAAAACAAGCAAACAAACAAACAAAAAAAACAAAATAGAACTAGAGGAATGGAAACAAGGAACAGACTGACAGTGATAGACTGGAGGGAGGAGGGGATAAGGGGTAGAAAAAGGGTGATGCCTTTAGTCAAGGAACATGTATAAATGACCCACTGACATGCACAACAGAGTGACTGTGGGAGCAGGAGTTTTGGCAGGGCTGTGGAGAGCAATGAGAGAAAAATTGGGACAATTGTAATAGAACCACAATTTAAAAATCAATTTTTTTTAAGTGTAAGAAATTTGTAAAAGGCCTGAATATACACTTTTCCAAAGAGGACATACAGATGGCTAATGAAAATATGAAAAGATGCTCAATGTCACTAATCATCACAATAATGTTAATTAAAAAACAATGAAAGGGGAGTGAGTGGGTGGGGAAGGGGACAGAGGGGAGTAAAAAGGGGATGGGTGTAATACAACAACAATAAAATTAAATTAAAAAAATTAATTAAATTTAATTTAAAAAACAAAAAAAAACAAAACAAACCAACAAACAAAAACCAATCAGCGCTCGCTAGTGTCGCTCAGTGGATTGCTGCAGGCCTGCAAACCTAAAAGTCACTGGTTCGATTCCCCAGTTAGGGCACATAACCTGGTTGCAAGCCAGGTCTGCAAGCAGGTCTATAGCTGGAGGCTGGTGAAAGGCAACCATACATTGTTGCTTCTTTCCCCTTCTTCCTCCTTGCCTGTTCTTCTCTCTGAAAATAATGAATAAAATCTCTTAAAAAAAAAAAAAAAGTAGAGTATCAAAGATGGCAACAGAGTAGAGAGCAGTGCTGATGGTACTCTCCAGTACCAGAGCAGCTGGAGGACAGGATAGGAGTGCAAGACGTCTTAAGGTCCCTAAGAATAGGAAAGGTCAGCATCTGGACCCAGGGGAGCACAGCCCAGAGGCTGCAGAGACCTACAGGAGAGCAGGTGAGACAGTTCCAATTCGGCCTGTGAGGCTGCGGTCAGCTCTGGGCAGTGGCTGCTCTACCCAGAGGGGCGTGTTTAACTGAAGGCAGCTCCAGGCTCCCTGGGGACTAGAAATCTGAACAGTGAAGTGTGGGCAGCAAGGGCAAACGCCGGAGGGAACAAGGAATTGAACTCCTGCAGGGGAGGGACTGTGTGAGAGCCTTGCTCTGGCAACAGGGAGACGAAGCTCCTCATTGGGTCAGAGGCGGAGAAGAGTTCTGCGGGGAGCAGGAGCAGGGAGAGCAGGGAAGTGCACCAGCAGGAGCCGCGAGAGGGCCGAAAACGGTGCTGCTGGGCCACCGGGGAAACAGCAGCTTGTAGCCCCTGCGAGGGGGGAGGCACAGCCCTGCACACCCACACAGGCCCCCAGGCTCCCGCAGAAACTCCAAACTGCAAGCTGGGAACTTGTAGCTGGGGCAACTGACCCCGCCCATTGCCGGTGACAAAGGCTACACTGCAGACACACTGGGAGGGGTGCATCACGACATAAAGGACTCCTCGGAGAGCTGCTCTGCTTGGAGGATTGGCTCTCACCTGGGGGAGCTGGGCAGTGTTAGCAGACCCTGGGCACTGTTGGCAGACAGGGGCTGCCTCCTCTGGGAGCTGTGGGGGCAGGGCCAGTCATTGCAAGAACCAGGGAGGTTGCAGGCTGCCCTGCAGGGGTGCCAGGTGTTCATCACAGGCAGGAACCTCCTCCAGGAGTTGTAGGGGGCACCCTGCAGGCCCAAGAACACCGGCAGCCCTAAAACCCAGCTAGGCTACTGAAGGCGCAGCCTAACTGGGGGCTGATACTCAGAATAAGCCCTAACTGTGACAATTATAGGCCCTGCCACTCCAAGATCACCAAGACCATAGACTGCAGAGACCAAAACAAGAAAAAGAGGCAGACTCAGGAAATGGATCGTTGCTAATCTCAAGCACCTGAGTTACACCGAGAGCTACATGAACTATTAATCCCTAACATATCCTTTTCAAAAGTCATTTCTCACATATTTTTAATCCTCCCCTATCTCAAGCCACCTAAATACCCAAGACCCTCCCCCTACTCTTGATTTAAAGTCTACTCACTCTCTGGCTACGATGCATTCCCAGTCCTCAATCTACGTATTCCTCCCCTCCCCAGACACCTAAACCCTTTCTTTATTCTTTTCGTTCTTCCTTTTTTTCTTTTTTTCCCCTTCCTTTTTTTTTTTTTTTTTTCTTTTCTTCCTGTTAAAGCCCACAGGTCCTGGCTCCACCTGGACCAATCAGAGATCATAAAGGGTGAAGAGCCAACTAAACCCTTTCTTTCTTAATATTATTTTTTCTTTTTCTATTTTCTCCTTTTTTTTTAATTTATTTTTTATTTTTTTTCCTCTCTGCTATAAGCCCACAGGTCCTGGCTCCACCTGGAACAATCAAGGATCATTAAGGGTGAATAGCCACCTACACCCTTTTTGCTTATCTCATATATATGTATATATGAGATATATGTATATCTCATTTTTTTTTCCTGCTAAAAGCCCTAAGATCCTGGCTCCATCCAGACCAATCAGGGATTATTAAGGGTGAACAGCCATCTAAACCCTTTCTTCTTATTATTATTATCTTTTTTTTTCTCTTTTTTTCCTGCTAAAAGCCCACAGGTCCAGAATACAACCAGACAACCCAAATAAAGCCCACACCAAGAACAAAAAGTGGAGAAAATCTGGGAAAATGCATCACTGAACTCCACAAATCTCCTAACACAGAAGGGTGCTCAACTAAGGCAAGGAAGCAAAGCAGATTAACCCAAGGAAAAAACAAAAAACAAAAAGCAAGCAACAACAGACACCCAAAATGGGGAAAAAAAGAATCAGTCCATTACCAAAAGGAGAGGAAGAATCCTCAGAAAGACCACTAAATGAAACAGAGGCACACAAAATATCAGATAAGGAATTCAAAAGAATGATGATAGAGATGCTCAATGAGTTTAGCCAGCTCAAAGGAAACTATAAACAACTCTAGGGAAGTTACAAGGAACTTATGAGAGCTACAACAGCATCAAAAAGTACATAGAAACTATCAATAAGTGCCAGGAGGAAATGAACAATTCAATTTCTGAATTGAAGGATACAGTAGAAGGAATCAACAGTAGGCTAGAGGAAGCAGAGGACCGGATCAGCCAGTAGGAAGAAAATGTAGACAAATACTCCAAGACAATACAAGAGAATAAAAACAGGCTGAACAAGATTGAAGAGGGTTTAAGAGAGCTGCAGGACAACATGAAACGTAACAATATCCATATCATAGGGATACCAGAAGGAGAAGAGAAACAAGAAACGGAAAACCTGTTTGAAAAAGTAATGATAGAATATTTCCCTAACATGATGAGTGAAAACATTAATCAAGTTCAGGAAGCACAGAGGGTCCCAATGAAGATCAACCCAAACAGACCAACACCAAGGCACACTATTATTAAAATGGCTAATTTCAAAGACAAAGAGAGAATGCTAAAAGTATCAAGAGAGAAATGACAAATAACATACAAAGGGGCTCCAATAAGGCTATCAAATGATTATTCAACAGAAACAATTCAAGCCAGAAGGGAATGGCAAAAAGTATTTCAAGTAATGGTAAAAACCTGCAACCAACAATATTCTACCCAGCAAGGCTCTCATTCAGATAGGAGATAAAAGGAGCTTCCCAGACAAAAGAAGACTAAAAAAATACATTTCTACCAAACCAGGATTGCAAGAAATGCTAAAGGGTGTGCTTTATAAATAAATAAATAAAATGAAGAAACAGAGAAAGCCAAAGAGGAATACAGATACAAAGGGAGAAAATGGCAATGAATAAGTATCAATCAATAATAACCTTAAATGTAAATGGATTAAATGCACCAATCAAAAGACATAGGGTTGCCGAATGGATAAGACAACATGACCCACATATATGCTGTCTTCAGGAGACCCACCTCAGAACAAAAGATAGACACAGATTGAGAGTGAAGGGATGGAAAACTATATATCAAGCAAATGGACATAAAAAAAAGCTGCAGTAGCAATACTGGATTCAGATAAAATAGATTTTACAATGAAGGACATAAAAAGGGACAAAGATGGACATTTCATAATACTTAAGAGAACAATCCATCAAGAAGAAATAACTCTGGTAAACATATATGCACCCAACATAGGAGCTCCAAAATATATAAGGAAAATCTTGGAAGACTTTAAGAAAGATATAAACAGCAACACACTAATAGTAGGGGATTTTAATACCCCACTATCAATAATGGACAGATCTTCCAAACAAAAAATCCCCAGAGATGTTGTGGCATTGAACCACACTCTAGAGGAAATGGACCTAACTGATGTATACAGAGTCTTTCACCCTAAAGAAGCAAAATACACATTCTTTTCAGATGCACATGGATCATTCTCTAAGACAAACCGCATGGTAGGTCACAAGACAAGCCTCCAAAAATACAGGAAAATTGAAATCATACAAAGCATCTTCTCAGATCACAATGGCTTGAAACTAGAAACCAAAATCAAGGGAAAAAACCAAAAATTCTCTAACTCATGGAGACTGAATAACATGCTTTCAAGCAATGAATGAGTTAACAATGAGATCAAAGATGAAATCAAAAAGTTCCTGGAAACAAATGACAATGAACACACAGCAGCCCAAAACCTATGGGATACAGCAAAGGCAGTGCTCAGAGGGAAATTTATAGCAACACAGGCCTTCCTAAAAAGGTCACAAGAAGTTTATAAAAACAACCTAACCATAAAGCTGCAAGAATTAGAGGAGCAACAACAAACAAAGCCCAGGGCAAGTACAAGGAAGGAAATCACCAAGATCAGAGCAGAACTAAATAACTCAGAGATTCAAACTACAACTCGAAGAATCAACAGGTCCAGGAGCTGGTTATTTGAAAAAATAAACAAAATTGACAAGCCTTTATCCAGACTCATCAAGAAAAAGAGAGAGAAGACCCAAATAAACAGAATCAGAACTAATACCTCAGATATACAGAGGACAAATCACAACTAATACCTCAGAAATACAAAAGATTGTAAGAAATTACTACAAACAACTATACGACAAAAAGTATGATAACCTGGATGAAATGGACACATTTCTGGAAAGGTATAATCTACCAAAACTGAACCCAGAAGAAGCAGAAAGCCTGAATAGGCCAATAACAACTAGTGAAATTGAAGAAGTCATCCAAAATCTCCCAAAGCACAAAAGCCCTGGACCAGATGGCTACACAGGTGAATTTTACCAAACATTTAAAGAAGAACTAACTCCTATGCTTCTCAACCTATACCAAAATATACAGGAAGAGGGAAGACTCCCAAACTCTTTCTATGAGGCCAATATTATTCTAATCCCAAAACCAGGGCAAGACACAACTAAGAAAGAAAACTAGAGGCCAATATCTCTGATGAACATAGATGCTAAAATTCTCAACAAAATATTGGCCGATCGGATTCAGCAGTATATTACAAAGATCATACACCATGATCAAGTGGGTTTCAACCCAGGGATGCAAGGATGGTACAACATTCGTAAATCAATCAATGTAATATACCCCATCAACAAATTGAAAGATAAAAACCATATGATCATATCAATAGATGCTGAAAAAGCATTGGATAAAGTGCAGCAACCATTTATGATAAAAACCCTCAACAAAATGGGAATAGAGGGAGCATACCTCAACATCATAAAGGCCATCTATGAGAAACCTGAAGCCAACATCATACTTAATGGACAAAAACTGAAAGCTTTCCCCCTAAGATCAGGAATGAGACAAGGCTGCCCACTTTCTCCACTTCTACTCAACACTGTCTTGGAAGTTCTAGCTGTAGCCATCAGAGAAGAAAAAGGAATCAAAGGTATCCAAATTGGAAAGGAGGAAGTCAAACTGTCATTATTTGCAGATGATATGATAGTGTACATACAAAACCCAATGGGCTCCACCAAAAACTTACTCAACCTAATAAGCAAATTTAGCAAAATAGCTGGGTATAAAGTCAATATCCAGAAATCCAAAGCATTTTTATA
>PVIW01010174.1:0-46091 GCA_004026585.1 Noctilio leporinus
ATAGACATATAGATCAATGGAACAGAATAGAGAGCCCAGAAATTAACCCAGGACTCTATGGTCAACTCATATTTGACAAAGGGGGAAGGAACATCCAATGGAGTCAAAACAGTCTCTTCAACAAATGGTGTTGGGAGAACTGGACAGCAACATGCAAAAAGAGAAAACTAGACCACCAACTTACACCATACACCAAAATCAACTCAAGATGGATAAAGGATTTAAACATAAGCAGTGCCACCATACAGGTCCTGGAGAAAAATATAGGCAGTAAACTTTTGGATATCCTACGCAAAAATATGTTTACTGATACTTCACCAAGGGCTAAGGAAATAAAAGAACAAATCAACAAATGGGACTACATCAAATTGAAAAGTTTCTGTTCAGCTCAAGAAAATATCAGCAAAATTCAAAGGGAACCAACTGTATGGGAAAACATAATTGCCAATGATACCTCGGACAAGGGTCTGATTTCCAAAATATTTAAAGAACTAATGTGACTCAACACCAGGGAGACAGACAGCCCAATTAAAAAATGGGCAAAGGACCTGAACAGACAACTCACTGAAGAAGATGTAAAAAGGGCCCAGAGGCATATGAAAGAATGCTCAACATCACTAGTCATCAGAGAGATGCAAATTAAAACTACATTAAGATACCACCTCACACCTGTCAGAATGGCAATCATCAGCAAATCAACAAATAACAAGTGTTGGAGAGGATGCGGGGCAAAAGGAACCCTCATCCACTGTTGGTGGGAATGTAGGCTGGTGTAGCCACTGTGGAAAACAGTATGGGGTTTCCTTAAAAAACTTAAAGTGGAACTGCCTTTTGATCCAGCAATTCCACTACTTGGACTATACCCAAAGAATCCTGAAACACCAATTCATAAGAATCTATGTACACCTATGTTCATAGCGGCACTATTTACAACAGCCAAGTGATGGAAACAGCCTAAGTGCCCATCAGTGGATGATTGGATCCAAAAACTTGGGTACATTTACACAATGGAATTCTACATAGCAGAAAGAAAGAAGGAACTTGTACCCTTTGCAACAACATGGATGGAACTGGAGAGTATTATGCTTAGTGAAATAAGCCTGTCAGTGAAGGACAAATATCATATGATCTCACCCATTACGGGACAATAATGAGTAAAACTAACAACAAGCAAAACAGAACCAAGTATATGAATACAAGGAATAGGCCTTCAGTGGTCAGGGGAAAAGGGGTTGGGGGGAGGGAGGATGGAGGAGGCAGAGGCAAGAAAGGGGAGCAGCTTAGACAAGTACCTAGTATAAAGGAACCATGGACATGGACAACAGGGGGCATTGACTTTGGGGGGAATGGGTGGGTGGGGAGGGGCACAGAGGCGAGCAAAAAGGGGACAGATGTAATGCAACAGCAATAAAAATAAAAATAAATAAATAAATAAATAAAAACCTGAAGAGACCTATAACCATTAAAGAATTTAAATTCAAAATTTTTCCCACATGAAATCTTCAGGGCAGATGGTGTAACCTATGAAATAATTATATTAGGCTATACCAATCACATGATATACGATATATATATATAACTGTTTTAGGTCACCCTATTTAAGGTTTGTGTAACCACATCCTGAAATCTGCTAAAAGTTTAACAGGAGGGCTGATACAGTGTTAAACTTTTTTCCATCCCTATGCCCTCCCTAACATTGAAAATTGCTATACTTATCTTTTCAGGGAGAAGCCAGGATGATTTGCAGAACCAGCAGATTAATCCAACCCAAACCACCTATGGCTGATCACAGCAGCCTGTAGGACTCTACACTAAACTCTTCATGAGCTATTCTCATTATACTCTCATTATAATACTAAAATCCCCTCCCAGGGGTGGAGCTCTTCCACCATTTTTGAATAAGCCATGTATGTATAAGCATGGTTTCTCATTGTGCATGCACAGGAATGTCCCCATCTATATATGTGATGATGAAGCTCACCTCCATGTGTTCATGCATGATTTCCTTGGTTGGCAACTACTGAGTAACTGGACCTGGTTCAGTCCAGTAACAATGGTTTCACAAATGAATTCTGCCACATATTCAAGGAATCAGTAATTCTAACCTTACATAACCTCTTTTAGAAAATAGAAAAAGAGAAAACACTCCTCAATTAAATTTACAAGTTTAGTGAAAGCCCACTACCAAGGTTATTTATGAGAAAGAAAAATTCAAGGTAAAAATCACTCATTAACAGAAGTACAAAATTCCAAAGTAAAACTAGCGAACACGCTTATATGGTGCCTACCATGTTCTAGGCCCTGGTTGAAGCATTCTGGACATATGACTAAAGCTTACAGTAGTTCTGTGAGTTAGATACTAATATTGTCCCAACCTGTTTCAACATATGAGAAGACTAAGGCACAGAGAGGTTCACTAACTTGCCCAGGTCACAGTGCCAGATAGGGCTATAGCCAGGTTTCGTAGGTCTGACTCAAGCAGTCTAACTCTAGAGCCTATTCTTTTAGTAATTACATTTTGACCAACGTGTGTTTGTCCCAGGAAGACAAGAAGATTTAACATTAATAATCAAGTAATGTAAATAATCACATTTGCATGTTAAAGGAGATATACCTTCTGATCCATTCAATAGATATATAGAGAAAAACCTCAAATTCAACATCCATTCATAATAAAAACAATTCTGTCAAACTGAGAATAGAATGGAACTTCCTTAATATGATAAGGATTATCTATAAATACTTCAACAAACATACTTTACAATGATTCATTTTAAAGCTTTCCCTTAGGTCTGAGGACAGAGACAAGAATGCTAAAAACTACCAATTTTATTCAACATTCTACAATACTGTAGGTCTTGGACAACATGATAGATAAGGAAAATATCTAAAAGGTATAAGGATTGAAAAGAAAAAAATAAAACTATTATAATAAATAGATAGCATAATGATGGTATATATAGAAAATAAAATCTATAAATAAATTACTAGAATTAATATGAGTTTAGCTGTTTCTGGATGTAAAATCAGTATAAAAAATTGAATTCAAAGCCCTGGCTGGTAGCACAGTGGATAAGGCACCAGCCTGCAAACCCAAAGGTCTCTGGTTTGATTCCCAGCCAGGGCACATTAACCAGGTTGCAAGCCAGGTCTCCAGCCAGGTCCATAGCTGGAGGCAGGTGAAAGGCAACCATACATTGAAAAAAAAAATTAAATTCAGCTTTCCAACTTAGACCTGGCATAATGGCTCTGGCAAAGAAGGGTGGCGAGAAGAAGGGCCGTTCTGCCATCAATGAGGTCATGACCGGAGAGTACACCATCAACATCTACAAGTGCATCCATGGAGTGCGTTTTAAGGAACATGCCCCTCAGGCACTGAAAGAGATCCAAAAATTTGCCATGAAGGAGATAGGAACTTCAGATGTGTGCATTGATACCAGGCTCAACAAAGCCATCCGGGCCAGAGGAATAAGGAACGTCCCATACCGCATCAGGTGTGGTTGTCCAGAAAACATAATGAGGACGAAGATTCACCAAACAAGCTCTATACATTGGTCACCTACATACCTGTTACCACTTTTAAAAATTTACAAACAGTTAATGTGGATGAAAACTAACTGCTGATTGTCAAATAAAGTTATAAAACCACTTTAGAGATTTGGTTTTCTGTTTCTAATAACAGTAATGTATTTGTATATCTTAAAGGAGTTCCCAATTACAGAGCCATTTGGAAAGCTCAAAAAAAAACTAAATTCATTTCTAACAAGCAAGTTTTGTTTTTGTTTTTTGTTTTTTATCCTTACCCAAGGATATTTTTTTCTCCCATTGCTTTCAGAGAGTGAGGAAGAAGGGGAGAGAAACATCAATGTGATGTTGCTTTCTTGTATGTGTCCTGACTGACAATTGAACCAACAACCTAGATATGTACCCTGACCAGGAATCAAACCTGCAACCTTTTGGTCTGTGCAACAACACTCCAACCAACTGACCCACACTGGCCAGGGCCTAACAGACAATAGTTTAAAAAATGACATTTAAAACAGACTTCACTCAGAATGGCATCAGAAAATGTGAAGTACCTAGGAATAAACCTAACAAAATGTGTACAAGACATTAATGGGGAAAATGACAAAATTTTATTGAAAGACATTAAAGAAGACCCAAATATATGGAGAAATATACTACTTCATGGAGTAGAAGACTCAGCATTGTAAAGATGTCATATCTTTTCAAATTGATTTATAGACTCAGTAAAATCCCAATTAAATTCTCAATAGGTTTTTGTTGGAACTTGACAAGCCAGCTCTAAAATTTATATGACAGTGCCAAGGGCCAAGAGTAGCTACTCTTGAAGAAGAAAAATAAGGTAGGAGAACTTGCTCTACCAGAAATAATACTTACCATAAAGCTAAAGTAATTAAGACTGGTGGTATTGGTCCAAAGATTGACAAATAGACTAATGGAACAGAGAGGAACCCATAAACAGGTTCACACCTTTATGAACATTTGATATATGACAGAGATATTATCCCAGCTCAGCAGGAAAAAAATACTTTCCAATAAGTAATGTTGGAATAATGGAGTATCAATAAGGGAGAAAAAAGAATTAGAACTGCTCTTCACACCATACACAAAAATCCACTTCAGAAAGATTTAAAAACTATATATGAGGGGCAAAACTCTTAGGATTTAGAAGGTAATACAGAAGAATATATTCATTACCTTGGGGTAGAAAAAGAATTCTTAAACCAGATACAAAAACCATTCATTGTAAATAAAAGATTTTTAAATTTGAGTATATTATAATTAAGAATATCTGTTCAACCAAAGACATGTTAAGAGAGCAAAAAGATAAGCTAGAGTGGGAAAAAATACTACAATGTATAAAGCTGACAAAGGACTAGGGTCCAAACTTTACTATAAAATAAGTTCTGAGAATCAAAATGAAAATGAAGAACAATGCAGAAGACCTGAACAGACCCTTTATTAAAAAGGAAATTCAAATGGCCAATAACTCTAAGACAAGAAGCTTAATCTCATTAGTAAAATGTAAATTAAACAATTAAACCACAATGAGATATTGTTACATAGGCACCAAATTGGCAAAAGCAACATCTGACTGTAACAGGGAATAAAAACTTTATACTATTCTGACTTAACATGAAATCAAATTAGAATAAGATAAACTGATAAAAAAGAATTCATGTGCCCTGGCTGGTTGAGCACAGACCTGTGAATCCAAGGGTAGCTGGTTCGATTCCCAGTCAGGACACATACACTCGTTGCAAGCCAGGTCTCCAACCAGGTCCCTAGCTGAAGGCAGGTGAAAGGCAACCATACGTTGATGTTTCTCTCCCTTTCTTCCCCCCTTCCTTCCCCACTCTCTAAAAATAATGAATTTTTAAAAATCTTTATAAATAAATGAATAAATAAAAGAACTCACCTAATGACAGTTTCTTTGCAAGCATATGGCAAGCACCAGCGGTTCCAGTTCCTGCTTGTACAAGAAACAGCCTTGACCACAACATTGGGTGGCACAGATTGCCCAGCTGAAGGAATTTGGCTGGCACTGACCAGCTCCAGAATGCTAACATTAAAGTTCCATATTAGGACCAGCAAGGACACTCTCTGCATGTCCACAGCCTCTCCCAAAATCTCTTTGTTATCCTCATCCCTCCCCCTCCTCATACAAAGCCCTCCCTACACTGAGATGTTAAGATGGGTTTTGAGATGAGAGTGTGCCTTCTTCTAGGTTGTTGGCACCTGAATAAAACCTCTATCCTTACTCACCAGCACCTGTTTCACAAGTCTGGCTTTCATTGTGGCAGGCAGCCAAACCTTAGTTTTGGTTACATGACCAACACCAAGGACCTTGATCACAGATATTCTCATTTATTTCTCGTGGGTATATAAATTGGTAGGCCATTCTGGAAAATAGCATTAACTAGTAGAGTTTGGGCATACACTATGCTCAGCAATTGCATGCCCAGGAACATACCTAGACAAAATTTGGCACATGCACATGAGTGTTCTTAGCATCATTGTTTGAAATAGCCCCCAATTAGAAACAACCTAAAGGACTAGCATCAGTAGGCTAAATAAATTGGCATATATAGCAATGAAAATGAACTAATTAGCACCATAAACATCAACATATGTAAAGTGAAAGAAGCAAGCCATGAAGAAGACCTAGACTCTTATTCCCTTTATATAAAGTTGAAACCAGGCAAAAGCAAACAATATTATTTAGTGAAGCATAAATGAAGGGTAAGCTATAAAATTAAACAATGAAATGATTGCTTTAGACATTAGGATAGTGGTTGCTTCTGGAGGTCGGGGGATGTGTTAGGAAGGTGAAGGGATGCTTCTGAGATCCTGCCGTGTTGTTTCTTAACTTGGGGGAGGTTACCTGGTGTTCATTTTATATTAATCTTTACATGATATGCAAATCTTTTCTGCACACTTCTACATGTATGACATATCTCATGGTTTGAAAAAACACTTGCATGTCTAGATGTTGAGTCGCTTGTATAACAAGCATAGATTTTGACATCAAGGGTACTTGATCACAGAGGTCTTCCCAAGTTTCCTCTGAAAGGCAGACCCCAGGAAGACTCTTTTCACTCCATTTTACCCAATGGGGTCAGGTTAAATTGCTGAAAGGGGGCAAGAATGGTGGGAACATTATCGAAAATGCCGCTCAGGTTTCACTCCAAGCTCCTGTTTCCAATCCTGGAGGAAGTCTGCTGTGCTTCAGACATCAAGGCCTACTTTATTTATTTATTTATTTATTTATTTATTTATTTATTTTAATTTTATTGTTGTTGTATTACATCCATCCCCTTTTTGCTCCCCTTTGTTCAAGGCCTACTTTAGATCAGTGGCCCTGGGTGCTCCAGACAGTATTCTGATGCCAGTCGGCAGTGATCATTCCTTTGACATGCCACGGCTCCTGCTCATTATCTCCGAGAAAGAAATGTTCATCCAGTATACCTCAGCAATTAAGAGCCTGCTCCCATCACCTCTGCCCATGGTGTGGAGGGCAGGGCTTCACTGGGGCAGCAGAGGAACTCCTCACCTGGCCTCTTCCTGGCTTTCTGCTCAAACCAAGCCTGAAGCAGCTGTGAGCCCCCAGGTCAGAATCTAAGGCCAAGCCAAATTAAGCAACTTCTGGAGTAAGAGGAACCAGCACCTGGGGAGCCTTTCATGGGCTCAGTAATTAATAATAAATAAACAAAATTACAAGCAAAATGATAACTCATCAAATCTGATCCCACAGGGCCCGCTGTAGATTTTAATGAATACATATGGCGAGTCCCGGCATAATTAATCTGAGCCTTCATTGCTGGGAAGCAGGGAGCCCCTTCTTCGAGTCCACAACCTCTTGGCTCCTCTCTGTTGTTAAGAGTCCTGCCTACCCGTGGAGAAGAAAGCAGGCTGCCTGATCACACTGGGAGAGGTGTGTGTACCAACAGTGCAAACACTCGCCAAGTGCTAGGTGGAGAACCACAGCCACACAGGTACTGCTTCAGCCAGAAACTCTGGTTATCTGCTTATCTGTTATCCAGACTCAACAAGTCTCCAAGTTTATGCTGACCACTGAATCCATTATTCACATTGCAGAAAGTTTGGAGAAGGATGCTGAGTCGGGGAAGGAAAGACAGGGCATATGGTGATGAAATGCTTGGCCTGAGAAGAAGGGTGATGAGGGGAAGCAATATTGGGGGTACGTGTGGCTAAGGGCTGCTTGGATAAAAAGCAGCTGGGCTAATTCCACACTCCAGCAGAGAGGTGACCACCCCCAGCCCACCTCCATGGCAGGTTTATGAACTGCAGGGGGATGGCCTTGGGACCTCCGTCAGAGCCAGGGACCAGCGGCTCTTCTGGGGCAGCCGGCCAGCTTGCTAGAGATCAGGGTGTGCCCAGCAGATGTAACGGCAAACCCTGTGAGGCTGCAAAGCAGCGTGGAGCTTCCACATGCCCACCCGGCAAAAGCTAAAAACTGAAGTGGCTTCTGTGCTGTTTGGATTATTTTGCTTAGTTTCCTTTTTTCCTTGGTGGGATGTTCCTTTGTCACATACTTACTATACAATACTTATTAAGATATGATTTAGGGCTACCTTCCCTGGTCCACAGATTTTTTTTTTCTGGCATCCTACTAATTTTTATGGACATACAAGGTCTGTCCAGAAAGTATCGAGTGCAAACTGTTTTAATTATATTGACACATTGGCTCAATACTTTTGGGACATACCTCATATATATAAATTTAGGAAACATTACTACTAATACTATACAAACATAAGGATAATGAATTTCATTCTTCATCTGGTTATTACATATGTAACAGGCAAATAGTTTTATGTTCTGAATAAAAGCTGTTTGACTAAGACTGGGTATTGTAATTCTGCTCTTTTATTGTTTCATTTAGTTGTTGGAAAAGCATGGAGTTGGGCGATGGAAAGAGACTGCTTATAAAACTGGGAACAGAGCATTGAAAGCTGACTATGGACTTTAAAAAATTGAGCATAGGTGAAATAACTTCACAGAAGTCAGATTCTGTAAAGGAAACCAAGCCTCAGAAATAAAAAGCTATAATTGTCAGTCTTTCAATCTCTTGTCAGAAGCTTTTGAAATTAGTCTGCTTAGGGGACGTGAAGTCATTCCTTCAATTCTATTTCCTCTTCTCTTTCTATTTCCACCCTCATTCTCCCCATGGAAGTTGTTTAGTGTAGATTCTTTTCTTTGTGTGAATTTTTATAAAATGCATACTGTTGTTTTGTATGCATATATTTTTATTTACATCTTTTAAATTGTGCCATGGATATGTGTGATCCATTACTTCTTGCCACTGCAGTTCTCCATGACTCATATGCATCCCCTCATTTACTCACCTACCCTCCCCCCATGATAGACTCCCAGATTGCCTCTAACTCTCCAACGCAGTGTTTCTGTAGCTATCCATGTCTCCCCTGTACAGACCTGTGTGAGAATTTCTACGGGTATATTCCAAGGAGTAGAATGGCTGAGTGATAAGTTATCTATGTTTAATTTTAGTAAGAACCACCTGATTGCCCCCAGAAAGGCTACATCAGTCTGCATCCCATAAGTAGCACATGAGAGTTCCTATGTCACCACACACACACACACACACACACACACACACACCTCCAACCCTTTCCAGAATTTTTGCAATTTTTTGCCAGTCCAATAAAAATAAGTGAAGTTGTCCATTTTTAAAATCTTGCCTTTCTCTGATCAGTTTGAGCACATCTAAACATGTGTATCAGTGAGGTAAGCCCCAATATCAGTGGCTTAACAAAACAAATCTTATTTTTCGATCATGTCTCAGTCCAGTATTGGGGAGGCCAGGGCAGGGGAACTGCTCCAGTGGTCAGACTCCCTTGTGCGGCTCTGTTATCTCCCAAGGCCTCCACTAGTTCTTTGCAGCCAGCAGCAGGGCAGGGAAGAGAGATCCCTCAGGAATGCCATGGGAAACTTGTGGGGCCATCTAAGTAGCACCAGACACTGATCCATTCAAGTTCCTTGGGCCAGGACTCAAGTGGCCTGAGGCAAGGGGGCGGAGAAATGTAGTTTAACTGTGTGCCAAAGACACGAAAAGGTAAAAACTGGTAAAGAGTTAGACAACTTTGCCACAGAATATTTGCTAACTAACTTTGGAGTTTCCTCTTCTGTAAATTTCCCGATCACATCCTTGTTCTCTTTGTATGTCCTACTGTTGATTTCTATATTATTTGAATATATTCTAGAAGGTATGTTCTCTGTTGGTGTTATCCATGCAAATATTTCTTCTACTCTGTTTGCTTGATCCCTTGTCTATGAGGTCTTTCATCAATCAGGAATCAAATGTTGATGTAACTTAGTTAATCAGTTTTTAGCCCTATGGTTTTTGGGGATTTTTGGTTTGTTTTTGTTTGTTTTTTTTAAGATTTTATTTGTTATTTTCAGAGAGAGGGGAAGGGAGAGAGGCAGAGAGGGAGAGAGACATCAATGTATGGTTGCCTTTCACCTGCCTCCAGCTGGGGACCAGGCTGGAAACCTGGCTTGCAACCTGGTTATGTGCCCTGACTGGGAATTGAACCAAGTGACCTTTGGGTTCGCAGGCTGGTGCCTTATCCACTGTGCCACCAGCCAGGGCCCTGGTTTTGTTTTTGAAGTTGTGTTAATTATTTGTTTACAACCTTAACTTCTAGGTTCCTCTTGAATGTACTCATCACTACCTCCTTTGTCAACTTCCACATCAGTCTCCAATTTAAATGGTCACTTGCTAAGGCAAAAGGAAGAGGAAGGTCCCCAGAGGGAGAGGCACAACCAGAAACTGATTTCCCAGCCTCTAAGTCTCCTTCCCAGCATCCAGCTTCCCCTAATCCTGTAGACCCCAGCCTAGGAAATCTCAGTTCCCCAAATCTCCTATGGAAATGCACAGAGTTGCTCAGGAAGCTGTTTGAACTGTCTTGAGCCAGAACCCTGGAGCATAGGCCTATTAAAAGTTGCAACATTAAAGGGTGTTCAGTTAGAACTTTGTCAAACACACTGAAACTTCTTTTGATCTTCTTGACTACTTGCTTCTTAACTGTTACCTCTTGCTCACACTGTTCCCTTGCCTGAAAAGCCCTCTCTACCTTTGCTCAGCTAAACTCTCTTATCCTCAAGACTCAGCCTTGACAATATTTCTAGGAAGCCTTCTCTGACCTCCTTGACCCCAACCCCAAGTGTAGGTTAACACTTTTGTGCTCGCCAAAGCCCTGCACATTTCCCTCTCTCTCTCTGAACTTACCACACTATATTGCAATGGCCATTTGCCCACCTGATTATGAACTTTTCGGAAGAGCCTCAATCCAGTTTCTCTTTGTACTCCTATTACTAACAGGGGACCTAATGTAAGGACTAACATTGGCCTTACTATGCCCTACCCACTGCACTTGGCATTCTTGCCCCCGCATCCTGGGCTTTGGGGCAATTTCCACTACTACAGAGGAATTCCCCTCCAAGGACCAGACAGGGTACCTCTATCTTGGTCTATCATCCAGGCTACCTATGGGCTAATCTCTAGCCTGGCCCTGGAGCAGACAGATGTGAGTTAGCCTCCCTGGGCCTTAGCTTCCTTTGCAGAGGAGGAAGGACAGTGTGTATTACATACGGTAGAATGAAGGTCAGTGAAAATCAGGGTGTTCTGTGCTAGCAGTGGCTCTCTTCTTCCTAGTTGTCCCACTCAGGCTTTCAGTTGAACAGGGGAGCAGGCCGCAGGCAAATGAGCTGGTGGTGGAAGAGCCAGGTTGAGGGAAGGGCGCTCCCACGCTGTAGGCCCTGCTGCCTGCCAAGCTCAAGGCTCTGCTGCCCTCTTGTGTCTGGAGAGTGAAAGGCAAGGGAAACATAATCCACATAGGCCTAGGATTGCTCAGGAGCGGCCACCCAGTTGACTTCATACCCGCTTTGGAAGGGCGCCCACAGGCACAAAGAATCGCATTTACCAAGGTGACCTGCCTTGTTCTCTGGGACTGCACCACCCATCCCACTCCCAGCCTATTTCCCTGGAGGTCTGAGTGCTGGGAGCTTCCTTTGGAAAGTAGAAGCAGGGGCCTTGAACATTTCCCAGGACTTCTCCATGGGAGGCCTACAGACTGAATACTAACAGGCAGGGAGCCTGCCTGTAGACCCTACTTCCAGAGGCGATCTCCACTCCAGTGTTGGAGACCACTGTTATAGAGAAGGAGGCTGTGGGCTTGGCACCTACTCCTGCAGCTGTCCCTGCTCTCACACTGCTGTCAATGGGCAGGGCCCCCCTCTACGTCTGTTCATCTCAGGCACCTGTATGAGGCCTGTTTCCTATTTTCTTCGGAAGGCTTCTCACACTCTGATAGTGCCCCTATCTTGTCTACCCTTGTGAGCCTTCCCTTCTCCCAAGTAGAATGAAGGCAGAGCCTTGTTGGATTCCTTGACTATATCCTCAGATTACAGAATAGGACCTAGCACAGAGTGGTTACTTAGTACATGTTTTCTGATAAAGTCCCCCCCACACACACACACACACATGCCTAATGTCCTCCATGCTTTCACCTTGGCCTTGCCGGTCTTCCACCTGCAATGCATTCAACAGCCCAGCCCGGCCACCTCCACCTCATTGTCTGCCTGGAAACCTGGTACTTACTGTTAATTCAAGGTGCACTTTAAACATAACCTCTTGTGACCCCTCCCTATTCTCCTCCATTAGGCAATCCCTTCCATGTGCCCTCACCTCCCGGAACACTGCTGTCACAACTGTTTATGAGACCAGCAAGGGCACAAATTGAGTAATATTTTTTTCACACATTCTCAGTGTCTGGCAGATGCTAAATAAATATTTATTGATGAACTCTGATTATCCCTGGAGAGGCTCCTGGGGTGCCTGAGGCCCTCAGCTACCTTCCTAAACTTGTCTCTCTCCTCTCGTAGGGAACACCCTTGAGGCAAAGTAAACGGCACTTCTTTCACCCAGCATTTGCCTAAGGTCATGTTTGTAGCAACATCATTCCCCCCAGGGGGATATCTTTCTAACCACCATCCTCCTATTTTTTAAAAAAGATTTTATTTATTATTTTTAGAAAGAAGGGAAGGGAGAGAGGCAGAGGGAGAGAGACATCAATGTATGGTTGCCTTTCACCTGCCCCCAGCTATAGACCTGGCTGGAGACCTGACTTGCAACCTGGTTATGTGCCCTGGCTGGGTGTCGAACCAGCGACCTTTGGGTTCGCAGGCTAACGCCTATCCACTGTGACACCAGCCAGGGACCATCCTTCTTTTTAACACATCTTGGTTCCACTTCCTCCATGAATCCTTCCTCATTTTCAGAGCAGGAAGAAGCCTTCCCTCTTCTGTGATCCCATCATCAATTTTGTTTCTCTTCCCAGCACATTCTGCCTTGTCATGGAGCCCTGTGCCTACTCCACGAATGTTTAACAAAGTGTGTTACTTATTATTTCAGCACCTTGTAAACCCTGTCTAGTCCTTAGAATGTCTTGTCCATGTTGATGTCTATCTTCCATGAAGCCAAACGCAATGTCTACCTGTGGTCAACCCACAAAGTGTATATGGTAACTTAAATCATGTAAAGGAGCCAATAGCTCCCTGATGTGAATGTCTGTGTAATTAACATCAAAACCCCAGAAAAACCTATCCCGGGCTGCACAACCAAGATTCAGATGGTGAGTGGAATGCTGGGCAACCCCGTCCTGCAGAGAGCACCTGCCCTGGGCACCCTCCCCACTGGCCCACCCATCTTGTTCTTTGTCTTATACTTTCCTAGCTCTTTCAACTTTCTGACCACACACTCCAGCGTACAATTGGAGCTTTCCTTGAACTGGGTGTTAACCCCAGCCTCTGAATGAATCTACTGCAAGCTTTTCCTGGTAGCTAACTCCTAATCTGATCCCAGTTTTTGAAGTCAACCTCATGTATCACTCATGTGGTGGAACTATGGATAGATTTGACCCTCCCTCTACTGCCATCAGTACATACACACACACACATGCACATGCCCACATATACACAAAAGAATACACACAGATACACACATGGATTAGAATGTGAGCAAGGTTAACTGTGAGCCAGAAAGGTCCTGACGCTTAGTACTTACAGTGTCCTGCTTTACTCAGGCACTCAATAAATATTTGCTGAATAGACAAATTACATACTTCCCTACCTCCCACCCTCTATCACCATCAATGCTTGGACATTTCTCTGCTTACTTGAAACATGCCTTTTTACCACACTAAGTGACCAGTGTGCTGGCAGAGCCCTTTAGGAACAGGACCCCAACCTTTCTATGCAAGTGTCTCCAGTTTTCCTTGAAGTTCAACAAACACAGTCTGTTCTTTAAGCTCTTGGTCTCAGCACACATTACTAACAGTTCCTGCTCCTCACCCCAACCTATCCCACTCCTTTGGTGGCTTACTCTGGGTTACCCTGTAGAGCTCACTCATCTGCTGCTACTTCCATCAACAAGTCTTTCCCTAGTTCCCTATTATTGTCTCAAACTGGGTTAGGTGGGTGGGTTGCATGAGATAAAAAAGAGAAAGGAAGGAAGGAAGGAAGGAAGGAAGGAAGGAAGAAAAAGAGAGAGAGAGAGAGAGAGAGAGAGAAGAGAGGGAGAGAAAATAATTTTTCTCTCCCTCTCTTTAGAATTGCTTATTACATGCATATGTAGAGTTGGCCAAAACTTATACATACAACATTGCATGTGTAGGTATTCATCATGTGCACTCATGTTATACTTTAGGTCTCACAAAACCCTGGGAGAGGTGTTATTATTTCCATTTCAAAGGGGAAACTGAGGCTTTGAGATATTAATGACCCACCTGAAGTCACAAGAGCAAGTAAGCCACAATCAAGCATCAAAATCCATGTTTTCTGACAGCAAATCCTGTGTTCTTTCTTTTTTTTTTTTTTTTCTTTCTTTCTTTTTAAAGATTTTATTTATTATTTTTCAGAGAGAGGGGAAGGGAGAGAGTCAGAGAGGGAGAGAGACATCAGTGTATGGTTGCCTTTCACCTGCTTCTAGCTACAGATATGGCTGGAGACCTGGCTTGCAACCTGGTTATGTTGCCCTGGCTGGGAATCAAACCAGTGACCTTTGGGTTCATAGGCTGGTGTTTTATCCACTGTGCTACCAGCCAGGGCAGAAATCCTGTGTTCTTTTCATGTGCCAGTTGTGCCTGCAGGGTGGTCAGGGTAAAGATGGACGTGGTAAATGAGCACTGATGGTGTGCAGTCTCCAATTACCTAAAATAGGAGATCGTTGGGGCTCCACTCTCTTCATTCCATGCAACCTTGAGGAGGCTTCAGTGATGGGTGGCACTGCTTTATTTCTCTGTGCAATTCTTTTCCCCAACCCTGAGCCATTAGTGGATGTGGGGGACCCCTGGTGCCGAGGATGAAATGACTCCTTCCCAGGCAGGTTGTCTAGTGGGTAGAAGGTCAACAAGTGTCCGATAAACAAATGCATCAATTGCCTTCCTCCAAGATCTTTTACTGAGTGCAGTAAACTTAAGGGCATATTGTATGTACATAAAGCTCATTAATCAATGTTAAACCAGTGCTAATTACAGAAACTGGGTATTATTCAGGAATAACAATTAAAGGAACTCAGGTCAGGGTGTGTTCATTTAAAGTCAAAATTAAAACCCCTGCTGCTGGTACAATAGAACAATCAAGTGGAGTAAAAGAACAGGGCAAGCTCCAAAGGTCATATGGAATGTTCTTATGGCCAGATACCCACTGGGGCCCCCTAGATAGAGCATCGAGGCCTGTATGAACCCAGCTTTCCCAGCTTTCCAGTTAGGTCTTACAGGCTTAGCCTGGCCTTTGCGGGGCTCCATGCCCCAACACCTCCCCAGGGGGACCCCAACAAGTGGAATATATTATAACCTCTCTGTTTTAGATAAACATTCCTATTTATCTAGCAATCAGGTATAATAAAACCCTGAAAACATTTGCTGGTAAGGGTTCTAAATAAAACCAGCTAAATTGAAAGGAATCAAATGAGGTGGCAGAATGGCTGGTAGAAGTCCTGCCCCTGTGCCCTTCCAGCTCCTTCAACATCTGCTGTATCAGTCTCTCCTCTGGGCCACAGGGAAGAACATCCCCGTGCAGTCTGAGCAGTTGTCTAAGCTGGTCTCAGCTGCAGGCTGACCCTTCTCCAGCTTCTCAATAATGAAGCTATTTCCTGAGGTAAATTTCTCCTCCAGGGGCAGTATGGAGACCCTCTTATTCCCTATGATGTAGAAGCTGGTCTCAAAGCCCTGACTCAGCACCAGATGGCCCCTGGGGCCCAGCAGGGCTCTGAGACAGCTTCAGGGGTGGCACAGGCAGCCTTGAGGCACAGGGAGGAAATGAGGCAGCCCTCCAGGGGCAGGACTGCAAGTTCCAGGGGCGAGTTCTTTCCAAATGTCACACCTGAGCTCCAGGAGACAGTTCTCCTTAACCACTTCTCCTTCTCAGCCTACTTGTCTCTGGAAGAGGAAAGAGTGTCTGGCTTGGTCGTGCTGATCATGTGAGAGGCACATATCACTCCTGGCCATTCTTTGCCTTTTGTACAGAGTTCCAGAATACCAGGTCACTGGTTTTATGGATGAAGAAACTGAATCTTAGAGAGACACATGGTCATGAAGCCAGGTGTTGACAAAGTCAAGCTTAGGACCTACTAATCCTCTGGTCAATACACTTTCACCTGCAGGTCAACAAGGTATCCTAGGGTGTCATCCCATTCTCTTTCTGCTAGGCCCATGTTGAACACAACCTAGGCAAGTGGTATAAGATATAGAAATTTTCCCTGGACACAGCCAGGCAAGACTACAAACAAGCTTGGTAGATTTTGTTGGGGACCTCCAGTTTCTCCATTACCTTTCA
Source organism: Noctilio leporinus (assembly GCA_004026585.1). Lineage (NCBI taxonomy): Eukaryota > Metazoa > Chordata > Mammalia > Chiroptera > Noctilionidae > Noctilio > Noctilio leporinus. Next base: position 16,405 of record PVIW01010174.1, read on the forward strand.
CTCCCCTGGCCACTCCATTCTATCTCCTCACTGCCTCACACAATCTCTTCCTACCTATATCTGTTCTCAGGATAAGGTATTCATATTATGATATGAATAAGGACGAGCACTTGAAAGTTTACTCTATCCAGTTCTGTATTTTAAAAAGCCATAGTCTTAAGCAAAAGGAATAGAATCTAATATACAACCATCACCATTTTCTCTAACTAAGGAGAATGATATTTTGGGGGTGGAGGTGTTATGATGGACCCTCCTCATTTCCTGAAATTATACAAGGTATGTAAGTTCTTTTCCACCCATGGGAAACATTGGTCTTGACTCTGTCTCCCGCCTGGTGTAAGCCACAGAAAAATTTCACAAATTTGGATTCACCTGGAGGTTGTCATTGGAACAACAGGGACACCAGCCAATCAAAATGGATGCCTACCACAGCCAGCCAACAGACTGAGCCCTGCCTGGTTTACATCAGCCTGTGCTCACACTGTGGCATTCTGGGTAGGCTTTCTTGACAGCTTCCTTCTGGCTCCCAATTTATCTTTAGCCATCTATTTCTGTTACCTCTTTTGGTCTGTATAGAACTCATATGTCACTTTTCCTACTTTCTACTTCTCAGTACCACACTGGTCTTCCTCATCTTTAGTCTCCATCTGCTTTGCCATTTCTACAGGAAGCTAGCTCATGGAAAATTTTTGATTCAGAGAGGTAAATGTACTTCTAGCATCAAGGAGATTGATAACAGACAACAAACTCCTGACCTGCTCCCCCTAAGCTCACATACATATTTTAGCACTACAGACCAGTCAAATGCCCTGGGCATCTTCTTCAGCCATTTTCCCAGCTCTGTGCAGTTCTTTTCCCTATTCAGTGGCTGAGAGGAGCTTGTAAATGGTGGGCATGAAGCCAATGTCCATCAGAAGTCTTCTTTCCAGTCCCCTGCTTTAGAATAAGAACATTCTATATTGTCAGCACCAAAGTATGACTCTGAGGCCCATATTTCCCAAAAGGCTTCACTCTCTCTACCTTATTGGGAGAGGCTTCAGGGAGTAGGTCACTTGGGACTATCAACCCCAGGATTAGGAATTTTGTTGTACTAATAGCCTTAGGCACCACTTTGCACAGCCCCCAGCACTGAGCATGGATAGTTTGGTGGGAGGGGAGAGTTAGAGGCCAAAGAGCTTGTTGGGGAGTGCGACAATTAGTTGAAAGCTGCTTTTGTCATTTGAACTGTCAAGTTACCACTGTAAGTACAAGTTCAGAGAGAAATCTGGTCACATTCTTGAAGATGCTGGTTTCCCTATCCTTACCATTCTTCCCTGAATTGTCTTATGGCCCCACTGAGACCACCTGTAATATTCCAAAGATCAATCAGCAAACGTTGATTGAGAACTAAATACATTTCAGGAAACTCTTTTGGCAATGTGGAGACTAAAGGGAAAATATAGGGCCTACTTAGAGTACTCAGTCTCCCACTCATAACTGGGTCGACACAAAATATCCTTAGCATTTGAACTCTGTCAAGAGGATTCTAAGATCAATAGTAAAACAGCAATAAATAAATAAATAAATAAATAAATAAATAAAACTAATGGGCCCAGAGGTCCTAACGAGCTGTTGAGCTTAGCTTGCTCATTTGGTTCTGGATTCTGCCGCTACATTTTGTTTGTTCCATGTTTGCCTATGTTATCTGTAGGATTGATGGCAGACAAATTGAGGTTGGCATCAAGTTTAAGAAAATGTGATTATTAAGACTTCTGGTCAAGATGGAAGCATGAGAAAATGCAGCTCACCTCCTTGCACAACCACAGCAAAATTACAACTGAAATATAGAATAATCATCACTCAGAACCATCAGAAAATTGAGCTGTATGGGAGTCCAACAACTAATCAATTAAAGAAACCACATTCATCCAGTTGGGTAGAGGGACAGAGGGATGAACATGTGGAGACACAAACCAGCTGATTCCAAACCCATGTGTGATGGATATAAAATGGAGGGATATCTTGGAAGTGAGGGATCCCAGCCCCACACCAGACACCAGCCCAGGGTTACAGTACCAGGAAGATAAGCCTTCACAACATCTGGCTATAAAAATCAATGGGGGCTGGTTTGGTGGAAGAAACTGCAGGATTCTCAGGCCTCTCCTCTGAAAGAGGCTCACACTGCACACAAACCTAATCAGACTCACTCCCTTTGAGCTCCAGGATGAGGGCAGCAGCTTAAAGGGCACTAGTGGCACACAAGGAGAAACTGAAATGTCTGGCATCAGGGCAAGAGCTGGGGGAAAGTTTCCTCACAGAAAGAACTGCAGACAGTGGCCATTGTACCTTTTTCTGAGCTCTCCTCTCCATAAAGCCACAATGGAGCTGTAACATATTTGAGTTAGTATCAATCTGGCTCACACAGTAAGTCCCACCCTGCCTATTACCTAGTGGTCCACCCCGTCCTACTTATAGACCCACCTAACCTGGTACTGGTGGTTTTTCCATATGAAGGGCTATGCTAGGCACAGGCTTCAGATATTCCAGAGTCTTCTCAAACAGCAAAAGCTGAGCCCAGCCCCTCTACCTCTCACTGAGTGGCCCCATGCCTGGCACTACCAGCAGCTATCTGCAGATTGCTTTATAGCTTATGCCAAGGGGTCCTATACAGAATACAGGTTGAGGCTGGCCTTGACCTGACCACCCAGTAAAGCCCAGAGCCTGTGCACCTATTGGACAGTTATAGACTCACCCAACCACTTCTATAAGCCATGTAGGGAGGTGGTTGTTGGCCAGGGTCACAGCCAGTCCTATCAGCTGTCTGGACTGGTTAAATCCCTCCCATTGACTTGCTGAAAACAATCAAGACTCATCTACAAGAGGATCAAGTACTCAGCCCCCATGGAAAGTGCACCTCAAGTGCATAGCTTGGGTGATAAGGAAGGCTGTGCCACTGACCCAACAGGACACCTACTACATTAGGCTATACTACCAAGACACAGAGTCAAAGCAGCTCTACCTAATACATAAAAACAAACACAGGAAGTCTTCCAAAATAAGGAGATAAAGAAACATGATCCAATGAAAGAACAGAACAAAATTCCAGAAAAAGAACTGAACAAAATGCAGATAAGTAATCTGTCAGATGCAGAGTTCAAAACACTTATTATAAGGATGCTCAGTTAACTTAGTGTGGATCTCAACAGCCTAAAAAAGATCCAATCAGAAATGAAGGTATATACTAATTGAAATGAAAAAAAAAAAAGTTGACAATGAATCAACAGAAGAGTGGAGGAAGCCAAGAATCAAATAGCAATTTGGAATAGAAGGAAGCAAAAAACACCCAATTAGAACAGCAAGAAGCAAAAAGAATTAAAAAAAAAAAAATTCGGATAGTGTAAGGAGCCTCTGGGACAACTTCAGGCAGTCAACATGATGTGAACGCCAGAAGGAAAAAAGAGAAACCAATAAATTGAAGACCTATTTGAAAAAATAACAGAAAACTTCCCTAACTTGCTGAAGAAAATAGACAAATAAGCCCAGTAGGCACAGAGAATTCCAAACAAGATGAACACAAAGAAGCCCATTCCAAGACACATTATAATTAAAATGCCAAAGGCTAAAGTCAAAGAGAGAATCTTAAAAGCAGCAAGAGAAAAGCACTTAGTTACCTACAAAGGCAGCTCCCATATGACTGTCAGCTGATTTCTCAAAAACAAAAAAACAAAAAAAAAAGCCCTGGCTGGTGTAGCTCAGTGGATTGATGTCGGCCCGCAAACCCAAAGGTTGCTGGCTCAGTTTCCAGTCAGGGCACATAACCAGGTTGCAAGTCAGGTCTCCAGCCAGGTCTGTAGCTGGAGGCAGGTGGAACATACATTGATGTTTCTCCCCCTTTCTTCCTCCCTCCCTGCCCTTCTCTCTAAAAATAATTAATAAAATATTTTTTTAAAAAATTGAAAGCTAGAAGGAACTGTCAAGAAATAATCAGAGATGAAAATTAAGGACCTACAAATAAGACTACTATACCCAGCAAAGCTATCATTTAGAATCAAAGGGCAGATAAAGAGCTTCCCCAACAAGAAAAATAGCTAAAGGATTTATCACCACCAAAACAGTATTATATGAAATGTTAAAGGGTCTTCTTTAGGAAGAAGAAAATTAAAAATATGAATAATAAAATGGCAATGTTGAAATATCTATCAACAATTGATATTTGCCAGATTGGGGTGGGCGTATCAGAGGGATGGGAAAAAAGGTGAAAAAATTAAGAAGTACACTTTTGTAATTACAGAATAGTCATGGGGATGTAGAATACAGCATAGGCAATAGAGTAGCTAAAGAGCATGTATGCATGACTCAGGGACATGGACAATGGTGTGGGGATTGCCTAAGGAGTGGGGAGGGGGTCTTAGTGGAGAGAAGCAAAGTGGAAAAATTCAGACAATTATATAACAAAAAATATAATTAAAAAATAAAAATTAGGCATGCATTTTAAGTAGTCTGAAAAACCACTATAGAAGAGAACGCAATACAGTGGAGCAGAAGACTAGAAACCCTTCCATATAAGCCAAAGACACAGCAAAGCCTGGAGGCTGCAGCGGAGGTAGAGGGTAGTGTCTGTTGCTGGAGCAGGAACCTGGAGAGGTGGGTGGGAGGAGGTGACTGAGGTGAATGGCTGAAGGGAGGAGTGCTCAGGAAACACCTTTCCTTGCTTCATCTAAGTGTTTGAAGCAGGGAGATGACTGAGCCCGAGTTCCACCAAGAGTGGCCCAGGGAATCGGATTGCTTGTACCTCTCTGGACAAACCTTCTTGCTTTCTAAGGTTCTTCAGGGATCCACAGGGTCTGACATATATTAGGTTGATCTTGAACCTACCACCTATCTGGACTACTTCAAGTTGGGCCAGCATCCCTTGGGTGATGAATTCCTCCATTTCCTGCTACATGACTACAATGTCACTTTTAGGTCAGGGGCTAGTCTCCTTTAAACCTGAGGTAGGTGTAGGGTGGGGGTGGGAAAGTGTGGCCTGATGATTGACAGGAACGTTGGACCTTCAGAGTGTATGGAACTGCCTGGCAGGAAGATTTCAGACACACCTGATGGATGGTGCATGGTGGGACACACTCAAAGTTTTGTGAGGTCTCTGAGGCCAAGATTTCTCTTCTCGTAAAGTCTAAGATCTATGGTCTTTGACGGTCCTGAGTGGGGCTGTCTTCTCCCTGTCACCAGCAAGAGAAGTTGCAAGGGCATCAAAAATGGTGGAGCCTTGGTTCAAATTCAGGATGGCCTTTGTTCTTCTGCCTGATTACCCCTGTAGCTCACAAAAACATTGCAGGTGGGTGGCTCTCAGCTTTTCTCGGGGGGGGGGGGGGGGGGACGACAGTGCTAGGCTAGCTGGACCATAAAAATCAAATAGGCATTTTCTCATGATTTTTACAAGAGGTGAAAACACAATCCAATAGCTAGAATTTTCCAAATTAAAACTTTTCTATTACATGTGAACATTGGAAAGTTTGAAGTTGTCCCAGAGGCTCCCTACACTATCCTTGATTTTTTTATTCTTTTTTCTTCCTGCTCTAATGATTGGAGGTCTTTTTCTTACTTATGTTCCAAATCATTGATTTGATTCTTGGTTGCATCTACTCTGCTATTGGTCCCCTGTAATTGTTCTATACCTCAGTTAGTATGTCCTTCATTTCTACCTGAGTCTTTTTATGCTCTTGAGATTCTCACTAAGTTCATTGAACATCCTTATAACCAGCATTTTGAACTCTGCATCTGGTAGATCAATTGTCTCTATTTTGTTTAGTTCTTTTTCTGGAGCTTCATTCTGTTCTTTCACTTTGGCTATGTTTTTTTGGGTTCCTCATTTTGGCAGCTTCCCTGTATTTGTTCTTGTGTATGAACTAGAGCTGCTACATCGCCCAGGCTTGGTAGCATGACCTAATGTAGTAGGTGTCCTGTAGGATCCAGTGGCACAGCCTCCCCTATACCCGAGCTGGGTACTTAAGGTGCACCCACCATGTGGGCCATGTACACCTTCCTGTTGTAGTTGAACCTCGATTGCTTTTGGTATTTCCAGGGTTAACCACCTACTGTGTTCTGTTCAGGGCCATACAGACTAAGCTACAAAATAATTTTCAGATGGTTGCTACTTGTACTGGGTTTGGAGTTGCCTAGGCAAGGCCAAGCTGTGAACAAGGCCAGCTGCTTCTAGTGCCAGGCCTGGGGCAACTTAGTGACAGCTATGGGGTATGCTGAAGCCAGATGCTGCTTGTTGGAGAGAATTTAGGAAAATTTCAAGCATGGACCAAGACAAGCCATTTGTATGGAAAAGCCACTAGAAATAGCTTGGGTTGATACAAAAGTTGTATGGGGTCAGGCCTCAGGGAATCATCAAGGTGGGGCAAACAGTGATAGCTAGGTTGATGGAGTCTTAGATGTGGCTCCCACCTGCCAACTCTGTGGCCCTGTTGGAGGAGGGAACAGAAAAGAAACAACGGCCTCTGCCAGCACTTCTCTCTGGGAGAAAGCTGCCCTGCAGCCCTTGCCCTGATGCCAGACAATTAAGTTTTCCCCATAGGTCCCGAGATGTCTCTTCCAAATTTATCTGCCACATGTGGATGTGTTTTTTTCTTTAATTTCATAATAATAAGACTTACATTCAGCTTGGTTTCTGATGGTTCTGAATGATAGTTGTTCTATAGATTAGTTGTAATTTTATTTATTTATGTATTTAAAAAGATTTTATTTATTATTTTTCAGAGAGAGGGGAAGGGAGGGAGGCAGAGAGGGAGAGAGACATCAATGTATGGTTGCCTTTCACCTGCCTCCAGCCATGGACCTGGCTTGCAACCTGGTTATGTGCCCTGGCTGGGGAATCAAACTGGAGACCTCTGGGTTCGCAGGCTGGCTCCTTATCCACTATGCCACCAGCCAGGGCTTAGTTGTAATTTTGATGTGATTGTTCTAGAAGACAATCTATTTTACCTGTGCCACTATCTATACTGGAAGTTGCATACCTAATTTTTAAACTAAATTCCTGCTGAACTCCAAGTATGTATGAGGAATAATAGAATGGATGTGTCTTAGCTGGCTTTTAATTTTCAGTGTTTTGTTTTTTTGTTTTTTTTTTTAACTATACCCTGCCTTCCCAACACACACACACACAACATCCTAGAATCTACCCTAAATAACTGAATGGATATTGATAATATTTACTAAAATAGGAAAGGAAGAAGAAGAACAGGTTTTAGTTAAGGGGTGAAGAGAATGAGAAGAGATGGGTTTAGTTTTGAACATTTCAGCTGGAGGCTGAAAAATCTAATCTAATTTTCATATAAGGCTAGGACTCACAAAGTTCTGAGCTGGAGCTACAGATGATGTGGGATAAGTGTGTAAAAATACTTGTTCTAAAACTGAACTGAATTTCTTCTTCGAGTGCCATTCAAATGGACACTTGACCTTAAATCTCAGTCACTTAGAGTCTTCCTTCACCAGGGATGCAGTGGGGTAGGAGCAGGTGAGAGGGGCTGTCTTGTCCATGCTGCAGGCACCGACTGAGATTACATTGTATCACCTGTTGAGGCAAATAGCTATTGCATAACAATGTGGTGACTTCCCCTTTATTTCCACCTCCATGCCTGTATCTCCCTCTCTGCCCTATTTCCATTCCCTACTCAGTAGAAAAGGACATCTTTCTCCCACTCCTCACGATGCTCTGGCTGTGAAACAATCACAGCCGTATTTCTTCTGCAGTGGCACTCTGTTGAGAGTAAGGACAAGTCTGGGGTCTCAACACTATCTAACCCATACTCAGGGAAAGGTTATACATTTCTTTTTCTTTTTCTTTTTCAGTAGAAACCACAGAAGCTTATTGGCAGGCACAATGCTAACACTGTATGCAGAAACACCCTTACAAGTCTATGTATGTGCAACCTGGTCATGTAAGAAAGGATTCACCACAGAGTTGCCAGAAGAAAAGAAAGGAAAAACTTAACAAACTTGGTTCTGGGGGTAGAGAAGAGAAATAACTATACAACTCAATTCATGTGAGTCCCATAGGCAAGAACTGAACTGGACCAGGTGTACAATGAACAGCAACAGTTGTGGAAAGAGTACAAGGCAAATAGCCTTCTCTATTCATTTTCCTCTGTAGGTTATTTTTTAAATATTCAAAATATTTATTATAGTTTTCATCTTATAAAAATGCATATTTCTAAGAAGGTGGAATAATTTTAAATACTTTATGCCAGACAGACATTGTTATTAAGAATCCTTCCCCTGTACTAACTTCCTCCAGTTCATACATTCATGAGTGCAGTATCATCTATAAACACACACTGCCTCAAGGGCTGGGGAAGACTGAAAGTTATTGGCCACATGCAGTTGGGCCTCTGGTGAACTCACCCAAATCACTCCATTGGAGAGCAACTGGCTCAATTGTTTCTCTCCAGTCTCTACCTTTACAGAGACCAAGAACCCTAAATTAGAGACTTACATTCAACTGAAAAGCAAGAGGCATCTGTCTGAAGATGAGGGTAAGCAAAGTGGGAAAAAGGGGGAGCTCAACGAACACTTTTAACAGAGTTGGGTCATTGCAAGAAGCTAGGGACCTGGGGCGGCACGCAGTTGAAGGGGGAGGGACGGTGCCCAGCACAGCTCAGAGCTCCTACAACTGTAACCGGAAATGATAAGTTGGGGGAAAGGAAGGGGCAGTAAGAAGAAATATACATTTGGAATTTTTACTTTTTTTTTTTTTTTGCCTCTCTACACTGTCACTAAATTATATCTTTTTCCATTCATGCATCATCATCCAGTAAAGCTTCAGGTGACCAGAATACGCTTTTTTTTTTATTTTCCACTAACATATACAACTCCTCATGTTAGCATTGGTGCATAAGACTCTAAAAAATTTTCAGTCATACTGAAAGAGAGAGAAATATCAATATGAGAGATATCAATTGTTTGCCTCCCATATGTGCCCCAACTGAAGATCAAACACACAACCCTTTAGTGTACAGATAATACTACAACCAACTGAGCCAGCCTGCCAGGGCACACCCTTTGTTTTGAAACTTGAATCAACATAAAACTTCATTCAAAATGTTATGATAAAACATACATTTTATACAAGGCAGGTTGTGACAGGACACTGAGAGTGCTCCCTCTTTGAGTGTCCCCAGGAGAAGGGGCTGAAAGACATATTGTCTTTCTTTCTCCTCCCACCATGATTCTCACCACTCCCCCAAGAACCAGCAGCACCCTACTGAGAAGCACAAGTTTCTCATATTCACATTTGCCTAAATAAATAAGGATGGTGAGAAATAAAAATGTAATTAATAATACAAATTTGGTTAATTTGTATATTGAACTCTGTAATCTGGAAAGAAAAGTAATAGCTTGTGTCAAGCTATCCATAGAATATTCAAAAACTGACTGTATATAAAATCACAGACAAATTATATCACTTCCCAAAAGTAAAAATAATATAAAAGAGCATACCCTGAACAAAATGCAATATACGAGTCTACATACTCTGTCTGGAAAAAGCCCAGACATGTAACAAGAATGATTTGCATAACATCAGTGTAACTTGGCAGCCAAGGACAGTGGACTGGACTGTGCATGGGTAAACAATGAGAACTTCACTGTCCTAGTCAGCGTGAGCAGTAGATGCCATTGAGTGAGCATATGTACTGTGGCCATAACATTCAAAACGATTGAGCAAGTACAGCAATGACTCTGCATCAAATTTTGCATTAAGCTTAACCATCCTTTTTTTTTAATATAATTTTTTAAGATTTTATTTATTACTTTTAGGGAGATGGGTAGGGAGAGAGGCAGAGAGGGAAAGAGACATCAATGTATGATTGCCTATTGCCTGCTTCCAGCTATGAATCTGGCTAGAGACCTGGCTTGCAACCTGGCTGGGGAATCGAACCATTGACCTTTGGGTTTGCAGGCTGGCACCTTATCCACTGTGTCACCAGCCAGGGCAGCGTAAACATTCTTCTTCAGAAACTATTTCAGAAACCTTCAGAAACTAATTCAGAAGGTTTTCAGGGATCATGTAATGAGTGCAGTGCAAATAAAAATGTGGCACAAACTCTTCAAAGATAGTAGAGAGTCTATTGAAAGTGAGCCACATTCTGGAAGTCCTGCAACAAGCTGAACACCTGAGAATGTTGTACGTGCCCAGGCTGCAGTCACCAAAGTTCAAGGGCTGATAGTGCGAGAACTAGAAATTGATGTGGGGATTCCAATAGTACTGCATCTGAGATGTTAACATAGGATCTTGGCATGAAACATGCTGTGACTTGATTCAAATTACTATCAATGAACCAGATTTCCTCAAGAAGGTCATAATCAGAGATGACTGGTGGACCTAGGCTATGATCTGGAAATTAAGGCCCAGTCTTCCCAATGGAAGTCACCTGGCTCTCCACACATGAAGAAGGCACCACAAAGTCACAGCAAGCTTAAGACCATGTTAAGTATGTGTTTTGATTGGGAAGGTGTTGTTCAACAGGAGTATGCCCCTCCAGGCCAAACAGCTAATGAGCATTATGTTGGTAGAGAGATGCAATACCATGAAAATATCCACAGCTCTTGGAAACTGGTGATTGACAGCTTCATCATGACAATGTGCCCCCTCCTCCATTACATCATATGCAGAGTTTTTTGGTGAAACATCAAATCACCCAGGTGACTCAGCCCCACTACAGCCCAGATTGGGCACCCTTCAACTTCTGACATTTCCAGAAACTAAAATCACTTTAGAGAGGGAAGATTCAGGAAAGTACAATGGAGCAGCTAATAGGGATTCCAACAAAGGATTTTGCAGAGTGTTTTGAACAATGGAAGGGATACTAGGAGAACTGTGTGAGGTCCCAAGGTGCCTGTTTTGAAGGGGACTGAGGTGTCATTGTCCTATGTACAATGTTTCTTGTATCTTGTATCTTCAATAAATGCCTCTAGTTTTCATAGTACATGGATGGATACTTTCTGGACATATCTTGCAGAAATTTACTCGCACAACCAGAAAACAAAGGACTTTGCTACATAGGAAACTTAAAATGATCCCTTAAACACTTTAGGATCAATGAGAAAACCAAAACCAAATTTTAAAATCTATAGGGAAAGAATCCCACAGATAAAAATCTATAGAGGATTCATGATCTTAAATACTTATATGAATAATGAGGATAAAATGTAGTAAACATCCAAATCAAGAAGTTAAAAAAAAGCAAAGAAAAGCAAACACATTTAAAGAAAGCATAAGAATGAAATGCATAAAGGTGAATAAGTGAGTGAAGTAATGAGCACAGAAGCCAGACTGGCAGGATGGGAGGAGCAAGCCGTGAGGAGATGAGGAAGTGCAGGTAGCGGATATAGACGACACCTCCAAAACCTTGGCTGTGGAAGTGAAGGAAGGCATTGGGCAGCAGCTCAAAGTGGATGAACCATAGCTAGAGGGAGAAACACTAAATATTTTGACAGTAAAAGAAAAGGCTGAGTGTCAATACAATTCAAATTTATAGGAATGCATAAGAACTGAGAGTTCACAGCTGGAAATTGTTTTCCCTGAAGGTAATCATAGGGAGTTTTAGGTGTTTGAGATTTGAGGTGAGAACCAAGGAAGGCAAAGACTAGGGAAATATAGAGTTATTTGGTTTTTTCAGAGGCCCAGATGACCTGGTAGGAGTTCTGCTCAGAGTGTGGTTATCTCCAGCATGCTTAGAAGTCTGGGTGCAAAAAAAGTGAGAATATTGGACTGATGTTAATGTTGGGATTTTTCTGGGTGGGTGAAACAGATGTAAATGAGCAACAAAGGTAGAAGAGACACCCATCTATTCAATTATTCAAAATGCATTCATTGAGCACCTATTATGTGAGAAAATAGATGAATGTTTAGAAACATGGACTTTGCAGCCAAGCTGCTTAGATTCAAAATCTAGCTCCACCACTTATAGATATATCTTTAGACAAGTTATTTAATCTTTTTTTCCCTCAGTTTTTTATCTGGGTTAAATTAGTTAAGTCAAAGAAAGAATTTAGGACAGTAATTTCACTGATGGCCATTATGGAGTAACAAATAAGAAAATTGCCTTTCACCGTAAACTACTACAAAACTGAACAAAATGTATGACACAACTGTTTCCAGGTATTGAACAATAGGCAGTGCAATCTCTGAACTAGTTCTGTGCCTGAGGACAATTTCCTGACTACAGCATAGGTAGGTGGAACCTAGGAAGAGTTCCACAATCCTACTGAGTTGAGAAAGCAGAGATCAGAGTTTGGAGCTGCTAAAGCAAATAAACTCATGGGGCTGGCTGTCGGGGAAGAGGGATTCGTGTACACAGGTCTCCAAAAGTCCATGTGGGCATGTATTCATTTGCGAGGGTTGCTGTAAGAGAGTACCACAAAGGGTGGCTTAAATAACAGAAATTTATTCTGTCACAGTTGTGGAGGCTGAGGTCTGAGATCAAGGTGTCAGCAGGGCCCATTTCTTCTGAGGGCTGTGAGGGTGAATCTGTTCCAGGCCTTTCCCTAGCACATGGTAGTTTGCTCTCAATCTTTGACATCCTTTTGCTTGTATGTAGATGTATCACCTTGATTTCTCCCTTCACCTTCATATAGCTCTCTTGATGTGTACATGTCTTTGTGTCCAATTTCCCCTTTTTGTAAGGACATCAGTTATATGGGTTTAGGCTAACTTAATAACCTCATTTTATTTTAATTATCTCTGTAAAAACCCAATTCCAAATAAAGATCATATTCTGAAGTATTGGGGATTATAACTTTAACGTCTATTTAATGGGGAACACAATTTAACCCATAGAAGGGGCTCCCTATTATTTTTGGTCAAGAACTGGGCTGCCTGTGAATAGGTTGAGACTATAAGAAGTTGGCTGCTATGGAGCTGAGAGCAGAAAGGGAATAGCGGAGGGCACCTTGTGCCAGAAGTCATCTTTCCAGCCAAAGTAGATAGATCTTACTGGCATAGCTCATATTATCTCAGCATTCAGCTGAGACACCAGAAAAGTTAGGCTTGGGGGAAAAGGCTCATGCCCTAGAATGAAGGCTACTTTAGACCCACTCTAAACAATGCCTGAAACCAAGCCTTGACAGGGGCAAGGAAAAACCTCTAGTAAGTTAATTGACTGACAAAACAAAAATAGCACTCTTTAAAGGAAAACAACATAAGCTAGATTTCTTTTGATAGATCACTCACAATATCTAGCCTATAATACTAGACATGCCAAGAAGCAGGAAAATGTTACCCATAAAATAGAGGTAACAATAGAAACAGGCTCTGAGATAATCTAGATGTTGAAATTAGCAGACTAGGACTTTATAGCAGTTAAAATAAGTGTACTTGAATTAAATAAAAATATATTCTCAATGAACAGAAAACAGGAACTCTTAAGAGGGCAATGGAAACTTTTTTTAAAGAAAATTCTAGACTGAAAAATACAATGTCTGAAGTGCATTAACTGGATGGTTATTATTTTAAATATTTCATTTATTTATTTTTAGAGAGAGAGGAAGAGAGGGAGAAAGAGAGAGAAATATCCATGTGCAAGAGAAACCTCTATCAGTTGCCTGTCATGCACCTGCTACCAGGGACCTGGCCTGCAACCCAGGCATGTACCCCAAGAGGTAATTGAACCAGCAACTCCTTGGTTTGTAGGATGATGCTCAACCCACTGAGCCACACCAGTCAGGGCTCATGGGAAGGCTTTAACATCTGACTGGAGATAGCAGAAGTAAGAGTCCATGAACTGGAAGAAAAAGCCATATAAAGTGTCCAATCTGAAGAGGAGAGAGAAAAAAGAAGAGAACAAAATTAACAAAGCCTCAGTAACCTGTGATAAAATATAAAACCATCTAAAATATATGTAATTAGGACCCCTAAAGGGAAGGAAGGAGATAGTGAGGTAGAAAGATGACATGGTCAAAACTTCTCCAAATTTGGAGAAGTACATGAACCTACAGATCTAAGAAGCTTAGCAAACCCCTAAGCAAAGAAAGTCACACCTAAGCACATTATAGTCCAACTTCTGAAAACTGTGAAATCAGCCAGAAAAAAAGTGACATCTTTTAGACATAAAAACAATGACACAAGTAATAGTTGCATTCTCATCAGAAGCAACGGAGGTCAGGAAATAAAGGATGACATCCATAAGGCTCTAACAAACAAAGTAACTCTCAACTCAGAATTCCATATCCAGCAAAAATAACCTTTAAAAATGAAATAAAGACATTTTAGATTGATGAATCATGAAAGAATTTCTTACCAGCGAACCTGCAAAATACTAAATGAAGATTGCCAACCCCTACAGCTCGAGCAATGGGAGAAGCAGCAGCGGCCGCCGGTCCAGCTTTTTTTAAAGATGTTATTTATTATTTTCAGAGAGAAGGGCAGGGAGGGAGGAAGAAAGGGAGAGAGAAACATCAGTGTTGCCTTTCACCTGCCTCCAGTTACGGACCTGGCTGGAGACCTGGCTTGCAACCTGGTTATATGCCCAGGCTGGGAATCAAACCAGTGACCTTTGGGTTCGCAGGCCAGCACCTATCCACTGAGCTAGAGCTAGGCGGCCCAGCTTTATGGAGGCTCTTGGTGCACCTGCTCACCCATCACAATGTGATGCCAGAGAGGAAATTCAGCTCCATGGAGGGGGCAGCAAAGGAAGAGCCCAAGAAGAGATTGGTGACATTGTCAGCTAAACCTATTCCTACAAAAGCAGAAATGAAACCAAAAAAGGGTGGCAGAAAAGAACAAATCTGCAGGCAAAAGGAAAAGAGGGAGCAAAGGGAAAACAGGCTGAAGTGGCTAACCAGGAACATGAAGATCTACTTGCAGAAAATGGAGAAACTGAAAATGAGGATGTTAATTCAGCCTCAGATAAAGCAGGAGATAGATAGGACGAGTCTGATTAATATCATATACCATGTCTTATCAGGGGCCCTGTCTCCCTTCTTATACACTCTAGAGGAATATTTTATCAACTATTTTGTAAATGTAAGTTTTTTAGCAGCTTTAGGAACATTTTAAGGAGGATATTAAAACTCACCCTATTTTTAAAAAGTATAAATGCTTGTTTTAAAGAGGTGAAATTATTTGCTGGTTGTTTATCTCTGTCTGGTACTGGAAAATAGAGAATATTGAATATAGGAGGCTTTGATTGGGTGTCAGCTTAACATTCCATAGATGGGGGTTTTATTTTATTTTATTTTATTCATTATGCTATTGCAGTTGTCCCAGTTTTTTTCCCCTTTCCCTCCCTGACCCAGGACCCCCCACTCCCTCAGGCAATCCCCCCACCTTTGTTCATGTTAATGGGTCAAGCATGTAAGTTCTTGGCCACTCCATTTCCTATACTGTACTTTACATCCCCATGGCTATTTTGTAACTACCTATTTGTACTTCTTAATCTCCTCACCCCTTCACCCAAGCCCTCACGCCCCCTCCATCTGGCAACCATCAAAACGCTCTCCATATCCATGATTCTGTCTCTGTTCTTCTTGTTTGCTTAGTTTGTTTTTTAGATATATTGGTTAATAGATTGTATTTATTGCCCTTTTATTAGTCATAGTTTTGATCATCTTCTTTTTCTTCAATAAGTCACTTTAATATTTCATGTAATAATGGTTTGGTGGTAATGAACTCTTTTAGTTTTCTTCTTATCTGCCTTTTGATTCTAAATGATAGCTTTGCTGGGTAAAGTGATCTTGGCTGTAGGTCCCTGCTTTTCATGACTTTGAATGTTTCTTGCCAATCTGATTTAGCCTGAAAAGTTTCTTTTGAAATCAGCTGATAGTCTTATAAGAAACTCCCTTCTAGAGTAGTAACTTCTTTTCTCTTGCTGCTTTACAGATTTTCTCTTTATCTTTAACCTTTGGCATTGTAATTATGATGTATCTTACATGGGCCTTTTTGCATCCATCTTGTATGGGACTCGGTGCTTCACAGACTTGTTCATCTATTTCACATGTTAAATTAGGGGAGTTTTCTTTCATTATATTTTCAAATAGATTTCCAATTTCTTGCTCTTTCTCTTCTCCTCCTGCCACCCCTATTATACATATGTTGGAGCTCTTAAAGTTGTCCCAGATGCTACTTACACTATCCTCATTTTTTAGGATTCTTTTTCTTCTTGTTTTGATGTTTTGTTTATTTGTTTGTTTTGCTTCCTTGTGTTCCAAATCATTGATTTGATTCTTGGCTTCATCCACTGTACTGTTGTTTCCCTGTAAAATATTCTTTATTTCAATTGGTGTATACATCATTTATGACTGGATTTTTTTATGCTGCTAAGGTCCTCACTAAGTTCCTTGAGCATCCTTATAGCTAGTTTTTTGTTTTTTTTTTTTAACTCTGCACCTGATAGATTGCTTTTCTACATTTTGTCCAGCTCTTATTTTTTAATATTTTCTTTTTTATTTTTAGAGAAAGGGGAAGGGAAAGAGGCAGAGAGGGAGAGAGACATCGATGTATAGTTGAGTATCACCTGCCTCCAGCAGGTGACCTGGCTTACAACCTGGTTATGTACCCTGACTAGGGAATCAACCCAGTGGCCTTTGGGTTCGCAGGCTGGTGCCTTATCCACTGTGCCACCAGCTAGGGCTAGCTCTTTTTCTGGAGTTTTCATCTGTTCTTTCATTTGGGCTGTGTTTCTTTTTTTCCTTATTTTGGCAGCCTCCCTGTTTTTGTTTCTATGTATTAGGTAGAGCCACTATGACTTCCTGTCTTGGTAGTGTGGCCTAATGTAGGATCCAGGGGCACAGCTTCCCCTATCAATCAAGCTGGTTACTTGAGGTGTTTCCTTCTTGTGAGCTGACAACTCACTCCATCCTTTTCGTGGTTGAGCCTTGGTTGCTGCTGGCAGATCAGTGGAAGGAATTAACCAAGCCAGTCACCTGCAAGAACTGGCTGTGACCACTGACTACCAACCTCCACCCTCCATGGAGGATCAGCTGCCAGCATCAGGGTGGTGGTACCCTGATGTGGTTTGTAGCTATCCACTCAGTGCACAGGCTCTGGGGTTTCCAGGTGGTGCAGGCAAAAGTAAGCCCCGACCTGTGTTTGTCTGGAGCTGCACTGCCTGAGCTATAAAGCAGTCTGAGATGCTGCTGCTTGGGCTGGGCTTGGAGATTCCCAGGCAAAGCCAGGTTGCAAATCTAGCTGGTTACTGCTAGTGCCAGGTCTGGGGCCACTTAGCAAGAGGTATGGGGGCTGGGGACTCATTGAGGCTCTCCGTTGCTTGTTTGAGAGGATTTAGGAAGTTGTGAAGCATGAAACAGCCATTCACTTGGAAAAGCAGCTTGGGTCGACCCATACATTGGGTGAGACAGAGTCTCTGGGTGTCTCCAGGATGGGATAAACACTGTTAGCCAGATTGATAGTCTCAGATATGGCACCTACCTGCTGGCTCTGTGGCTTTGTGGGAGGAGGTTTCAGAAAAAAAGATAATGGCCTCTGCCCACCTTTCTGTTGGGAAAAAGCTGCCCCTCCCCCAGCTCTCACCATGATCCAGATACTTCAGTCCCTCCCTGTGAGCCACTGGTGCCTCTCAAGCTGCTGCCCTGGTCCTGGAGCTCAGAGGGAGTGAGTCTGAGTAACTCCCTGTTTAAGTTCCTTCAGAGGAACTGCTTGGGGCTCCAGTAGTTTCTTCTATTAACTCAATCTCCACTGGCTTTTGCAGCCAGAAGTTGTGCGGATTTATCTCCCTGGCATTGAGACCCTGGGCTTGGGGGCTGGGTGTGGGGATGGGACTGCTCACTCCCAGGATATGCCTTCTGGATTTTTATCTATCACAAATGGACACGTGACCAGCCTGTTTGGAGTCTCTACCCCTCCTACCAGTCTGGGTGAATGTAGTTTCTTTAGTTCTGTAGTTGTTAGACTTCCATTCAACTCAATTTCTGATAGTTCTGAGTATGGGTGTTTTACATTTTAGTTGAAATTTTGATGTCATTGTGCAAGGAGGTGAGCCATATTTACCTATGGTACCATCTTGACCAGAAGTCAGTATTGGGGGTATTTTTACATCCTATAATACAGAGCATACTAAACTGCAATTTGAAGTCAGGTTTTGTTTTGTTTTGTTTCCTTCATGCCTCAAACATTTTAAATTCTATTTTTATGTTATTGGTAGAACTGTTTCTTAAAGAAACCACTCCTTGATCTTGGCTCTCCTGTCAATTTTGTGCAGTCTGTAATATCTTTGGTGTGGTAGTCCAGTTTTCATATTAATTTTGTTAATGTGCTGTGAAAGATTAGAAATTTAATTATGTAGTATATATGGTATTAAATTGTGATTTATTGGGATTTTGATATAACAGCATATCAACTTTTGAAGATACTGATACTTATTACTCTTTTAAGGAAAATTAGCTTCCAAATTTTAAGCTGGAAAATCACTAGAATTACTGTTTAGAAAAGAACCATGATCATGCCTATGTTGTGAAGCCTCCATAAAACCTCAGAAGAATGGGATTCCAGTAGCTTCCTAAATGGTGAACGCAGGGAGATGTGGGAGTGCCCAGAGAGGGCATGGAAACTCTGTGTCCTTTCCCAGTACCTTGCCCTGTGCATTTATTCCATCTGGCCTGTTCCAGAGTCTTATCTTTTTGTAATAAACTGAGTTCTAGGAAGTCACTTAAAAAGATACAGGCTCTGACCTTCAGGCATGCCAGCTCTGGGAGATTTGCTGGCCTTTAGTAATCAAACCAGAATGACAAAAACCAGGATGACGCATACTAAACTATCACTTGACCAGTTTTAATGTCCTTATCAGGATGGACTGTGTGTTCCCCTGTATGTAGGAAACTTTTCAACCCCTCCCTACTTTGATCTCTTTGTTCTGCTTCCCCTCTCCCTTCTTATAAAAACCTCTGCCTGAAGTGAGATGTTCAAATGGGCTTTGGGACAAAAGTCCCTCATCTTCTCAGGCTACTGGCTCTTGGATAAACCATTTTTCCCGACACAAGAAAAACTGGGGAAAAAGAAAAAGAGAAAAATCACAACTACATAAATTTTTAGGTTTTTAGTATACATGTTAAGAATTGTGCACAAATAGAAATGTCAGTACACTTATCCTCAAAACAACCAATAAAATCTCAATTATGAAAGAATTTTTGAAACACACATACACACACACACAAACACTAAAGGAAGCATTTCAGGTTAAAGACAAATGATTCCTGATAGAAAGTCAGATCTGCAAGAAAGAACAAAGAACCCTAGAAAGGGCAAGTTGTAGGCTTCCTTACCTTAATCAACCTTTTCTCCTTCTGTAGCCTTAAATATATCTGTTAAGACACATTTGTGTCCTGAGCTCCCCAGAGACCCAAGTGGACCACAGGAAGAACAGAAGCCTTGGGCCAAACTAAATGCCAACTGCTGATGTAACTTAGTTGCCTGCTCAGCAACTAATTTGGGAAAGTTGCCCTGGTCACCTTGCAGAGAAAAAGTTCAGCCCAGGCGAACCAGACAAAACTCTCTCCAAGCAGGGTTTGGGATTTTGATAAAGAATGCACTAAAAGAAGGGAGCTTTTCATGCTATATGGAAGCTCTTCAAACTGGACTCCTGGGGGAAGCCTTAGGTAAGTAAAAACTGCTGAAAATATCCCAGAACAGTGGTCCACAGATGGGAGTCCAAGAAAAACCACTGGACTGCAAGGAGCAAATATTAGGACTTCAATTTTTATTTTTATTTTTCTTAAAAATTTTATTTTAGTGTGTTCCATACGTAATATAGTAGTACAATAGTACATGTATATAATGCCTAAACAAACATTGGGGTACATGGTCAAAATTTTCATGAAAAGTGTAAGCAAACAAAAATGAGAGACAATTGATCCCCAAAGAAATTGTTACTCTGCTGGCAGCAACTGCTTTGCAATTCTACTCATACCATTGGTGTATTCTACAAGGTTTCTGAGGTAGATCTATGAATTTTAAATCATCTAGAAAGTGGTTTAAAATACAGATTTCCAGGCGCCATCCCACAGGTTCTGATTTGAAAGTCTAGGGTAGAGAGGCAAATAGTCAAGTGTATTTTTGAAGAAGCAGAATGAAACTCCATGAGTATTGGTGCATAGCTAGTCTGGGAACAATTCTACGTGCAGTGTATGAGAACTGACCCTCTGCTAACAAGCTTCAGAGATAGCTAGATAAAGAGAGAATTTTGAGAAGAAGTGGGAGGATGGTGCAGATGCACTGCCCAGGCTGGGCAAGGAACTAAAAAAAATAAAAAAAGATACAATTAGCTCATTTGAGGGTTCCTTTCAGCTGTCAAACCAGAGACCCTAGAAGAGTGAGCTAGGCCTCTCTCTCTGGCTTTCAATCCTGTGCCTCAGGGCAGTAAGAGATGTCGCAACCTTCGGGCCTACAGCAGGGTTGGCCAAATGACTCCACTCTACAAGGTCTCTTAAGACCACTTCCTCCTTTTCACCCCCACTGCCCAGCTCCATTTCAACCCCTGTCCTCTCACAACTGATAATAATCACCCCTTTCTTCAACAAGTCAACAGCATCAGGGGGGGCATTGAAAAGAAATAACAGAACAGACACTTCTCTGAGGAGGCCGTACAAAGGGCCCATTGGAATAGTAAAGAATGCTCAACATCATCAGCCATCAGAGAGATGCAAATTAAAACCACAATGAGATACCACCTCACACCTGTCAGAATGGCCATCATTAACAAATCAACAAAAAGCAAGTGCTGGTGAGGATGTAAAGAAAAGCGAACTCTGATGCACTGTTGATGGGAATGCAGCCACTATGGAAAACAGTATGGAATTTCCTCACAAAACTATAAATGGAACTGCCTTTTGACCCAGCAATTCCCCTGCTGGAGAATTGGATTATACCCAAAGAACCCTGAAACACCATTTCAGAAGAAATTATGCACCCCTACGTTCATAGCAGCATTATTTATCATAGCCAAGTGCTGAAAACAGCCTAAGTGACCATCAGTGGATGAATGGATTAAAAAACTTAGATATATTTACACAGTGGAATACTACACAGTGGAAAGAAAGAAGAAGCTCCTTCGTTTTGCAACAACATGGATGGAAATGGAGAGTATTATGCTTAATGCAATAAGCCAGTCAGTAAAAGACAAAAACCATATGATCTCACCCAATACAGGAGACTAATGAACAAAACAAACAAGCAAAACAGAACCAGAGGCATGGAAACAAGAACAGGCTTTCAATGTGCAGAGGGGAAAAGGGAGAGGGAGAAAGAGGCAAAGAAGGAGAACTTTAGTAAAGGAACTAGCATGGATGACCCATGGACATGGACAGCATGTGGGATTGACTGCAGGAGGGGAGATAGGGAGGGTGGGGCAGGGGAGAGCAATGGAGGAAAAATGGGATAAATGTAGTACAACAACAATAAAATAATTAAAAAAGAAAAAGAAATAACAGATGTCATGTGTGGACTTGGTTTGTCTCCTGATTCAAATAGATCAACTGTTGAAAAAAGTTATTTTTTGAGGCAAGCAGAAAAATCTAAATATGGACTGAATCATGATACTAAGGAATCACTGCTTATTTTTGAAGGTGTGTGAATGCCGTTAATGTCATATAAAAATTCACGTTAAAAATAGAAAGGAAAGGAAAAGAAAGACAAAAAGAAAGAAAGACAGATGAAGCCAGCAGTGGCAAAATCTTGATAACATTGGTAATGTTGAATTTGACTGTTGGAAGGGCCCATAGGCATAAGAAGGAATGCTCAGCATTACCAGCCATCAGAGAGATGCAAATTAAAACCACAATGAGATACTACCTCACACCTGTCAGAATGGCCATCATTAACAGATCAACAAACAACAAGTGCTGATATTTATGCGGAGTTTATCAAATTATTCTACTTTTGTCTATGTTTGAAATTTTTCATTTCAAAAGTTTTCAACAAAGAACTAAAACTGTGTCTGACACATGGTGTTAATTGCAAGTATTGGCGCCTTGTCATAACGGCTGTGTAGCAAGCACAGTTCTAAACACCAAGACAGGCAAACAAGGACAAAGGCCTCCACTCACAGGAGCTCTATGCAGGGGAGGAGACATGGGCCAAGACAAATAAAGAGGACACTATCAGATGGTGGTAAATGCTAAAAAAAAAAAACAAAAAAAAAAACAACAAAACACCTAACTTCAGATGGGGTGGCCAGGGAAGACCCACTCCAATGATATTTGAGTAGAGATGTGAATCATGTGTGAAGGGAGTATCCTGGCAAAGATTTAGGGGGCAAGAGCCCCTGGCAGAGGGAGTGGCACATGCAAAGGCCTGTCCTTGTCTGGGAGCAGCTGAAAGGTAGGGAGGTCCATACAGAGGTAAATGGAACATGGAAGGACATGGGTCAGAGAAGTAGATGGTGGCGGCAAGAACTTGGCTAGAAAAATGGGTTCCTGTCATGATGGCAGAAATAATGCATTCAGGAAAAGTCTTGTTTGTAATAACTCGAAAGGCAGACCAAGTATGTGTATACTGAGACATAGCTCTAAGAGAAACTTGGGTGGGGGCGGGGGGACCCAGACTATTAGTGTAGATTGGTTATTCCAGCATCTATAACAAGATACTGTTTTTAAGAGATTAGTTCGGGGGGTGGGGGATGGCAAGTTTCCAAGAAGAAATGAAAGGAAATAGGGAGAATATAGAAATTAGTGTTTCTTGGATATAAGTAAACTGCTTCTATGCCCTAAATTATAGGAAATAAGACTGAAAAAGGCAGCCTGGTCAGTGTGGCTCAATTGGATGGAGAGTCATTCCATACACTGAAAGGTCGCCAGTTTGATTCCTGGTAAGAGCACATACCTAGGTTGTGGGCTTGATTCCCAGTCAGGGCACCTGCCTGGGTTGCAAGGTCAGGGGCACTTACGGGAAACAACTGATCACTGACAGATGTTTCTCTCCTTTTTCTCTTTCTCTTCCTTCTCCCCCATTTGTTAAAAATTCCCTTACAGAGACATTGTGTTCTATGGCAAATATCAAGCTCTTTCAGCTGGCCCCAGGGTAACCAACAGAAAATTGATAAGGAGGCTTTGCTTTGAGGAAGAAAACATTAACAGCAATAACAACAATAAGGTAGGTTTGACAACTCTCTCTAGGAAGGAACTTTACATTTGGTTATTAGCATGAGAAATAGATTGGAAGAGAGTAGATCCAAAGGCTGTTTTAGAAGAACTTGAATTGTCAAAAAGCCCATGCACATGGCCAAATAAAGCATTGGCCTGTTGGAGCCCAACACTACGCTCGTGCCCCAAACTCGGCAGGTGGGAGTCAGGCTGATGTGCAGCCCCAGGGAGGCCCCACTCCCAGGATCCACCTCACATGTGGCCAGGACAGAGAATGATCAAGAAATGATTTCCTAGCTATGGGAGCCAGGGACTCCAGAGAACAACAGACAAGGGAAATCCTCCAAGACAGAAAAAGGGTCTAATTAAAGAACTTTCTTCATTACCAAGGCAGAGGGCTTTGAAAACACCCATGTACCCTCCCTGCAGACTAGGGGCTTCGGTGTGCCCATTTTTCCTACTGCCAAAATGGGGTTTTTGTTTTAAGGGAGCTGTAGTGGATTGGATAGTGTCCCCCCAAAATTCATGCCCACTGTAACCTTATTTGGAAATGGGGTCTTTGCATATGTATTTAAGGTAAGGATTGAGATGAGATCACACTGGATTATGTTAGGCTCTTTAAACAATGAGTGTCCTAAAAAGAGACAGAAAACAATACACAGAGACACACAGGGAAGAAGGCCATGTACAGACAAGAGACAGAGATACTGACACAGTCAGGCAATGCCAGGAGCCTAGAAAATGCCAGGAAGAGACTAGAAAAAACTCCTCCCTGCAGTCTCCAGAGAGAATGTGGTCCTGCCACGTTTCTGTTTCAGGTTTCTGGTTTCCACACCTGTAAAAGAAAAAATTTCTGTTTTAAGCCACCAAGCAGGGGTAGCTTGTTACGGCAGCCTTGAGAAAGAAAGCAAGGGTATATTATAATGCCTCTCAAAAGCCCCTGTCAGAGAATGATGCAAATAACTCCTGCTCACACCTGATTGTTAGAAATCAGCTTCTGGCCCTGCTGAACTGCCAGAAGAGAATCTTACATAATTTATACCCAGGAAGGAGAGAAAATGTTACTGCAGAAAGACATTTTATGAAATGTTTTGACATTGCCAAGCATGGGCTATTGTCATTCCTTTTAGCCATGTATCACATGGATGGCAGGAGGGTGCAGGCAACTTGCCTATAGTTTGTAGGGCTGACGTGGTGGCCTGCACAGCACCTAGAAATCCTAAATTTTGAAATGAATGCAATGACAGAATGAAATTTTGGGTTAGTTCTCTTTGGGGGGGGGGGTGTTCTAGGAAGAAGAGCGTGAACAGGTCATTGGTGACTAGAAGGGCAGGTTACTGCAGAAACTGCCAGCTCTTGACCAAAACTCCATCTCTTCTTCTATGAATGCAGCTGGAATACGTTTCCCGGTCTCCCTTGCAGTTAGATGCGGCCATGTGACAGAGCATTGTCCAGTAGATCAAAAGCAGAAAAGATACATGACATTACTGGGCCAAGGTTTTTAAAAAGCAGGCAAGCTCCCTTCAAACCCTCCCTCCCCGTCTTCAGGATAGATGAAGATGATGACAAGGCCTCCAGAGAGGGTGGAAGAGCCACCTGCCAACCACCAACATTCACCTTGGACAGTTAAAGGAGTGAGAAATAAACTTCTATTATATTTGAGCCATTGCGCATTTTTTAATCTATTTGCTATAGAAGCTAGCATTATCCTATGTACCCAGTGGAAGAGATAGGCATGAATAAGTGTGGATAAGGCTTCTGATAAGGCCTGTGAGACATTAAAATAGATGTATCAACTAAGTAGTTGAGTCTGGAACTCAGTGGAAAACATAAGACTGTTGTAAATGATTGTGAATTACCAGCATATAGTAAGAGCAACAGAAGCAGACAAGACGCCAAAGAAGGAAGTAGACAGGGTTAGAGAATCACATAAGCATTCAGATCATCAGAATATAACACCCAAAGTTCCAGCCAGGAAAAATGAAGGAGCCAGCTGGTGAGACTGAGCAGCAGCACTCAGGGCAGGAGATACCCAGCGAGTAGTTCCACAAGGAGCCAGTTATGCAGCAGGATGCTGAGAGACCAAGTCGGATGAAGACAGCCAGGCAGCCACTGTTTTGTTTTGTTTTGTTTTTTCCATTAAAATATATATATATATATATATATATTTTTTTTTTTTAATTTATTATTTATTTTTAGAGAGAGGGGAAGGGAGAGAGGGAGAGAGACATCAATGTATGGTTGCCTTTCACCTGCCTCCAGCTAAGGACCTGGTTGGAGACCTGGCTTGCAACTTGGTTATGTGCACTGGCTGGGAAATCAAAGCAGTGACCTGTGGGTTCGCAGGTTCAAACCCACACTGTGCCACCAGCCAGGGTGTCACTGTGTTTTAGAAGATGGAGTCACTGATGAGCTTGGCAAGACACTTTCAGTGGGGTGAAACTCAAGTCAGAAATGCTATAAACAGTGAAGACAGTGTCTGTATACAGCTCTTTCCAGAATTTTGTTGTTCAAAGGAGGAAGATTTGGATGGTTAACTAAAGGCAGCCTTGGGGCCAGGGACAGTTTTGTTAAAATTGATGTTTGTATGATGACAGAAATAGTCAGATTGAGGAGGAGAAATGGTGCAGCCAAGAGGAGAAAAGTGCAGGAGCAAAGAGCTTGGGAAGAGACAGAGGATGAGACCCAGAGCCCAAGAGGAGTAGATGACCTTGGACAGGAAGGCGAACACGTAATTCACCAGGCTCATCACTATGGGTCTCACTTTATTGGGTTTCTTGGTGGTCGGGATTGAAGAGGGCTGCTGTCTCCTGAAGGCAGGCAGGCAGACTGGGAGAGATTGGGGCAAATGTTGTGTTATTCTTAGTGCTTATTTTCTTTTGTTGTCCTTGATACCAGAGAAAGTAAATTTAATCCATTCTGCTCTCAGCTGTGCTCTGGGGAATTAAGCCAAAGGTCAAAGATTGGCACTTGGAATAGACTATTAAGGAGGAATTCTAATTGGCGAGAGGTCTCTGAGATTTAGGTGATTATCAGTCAAGCCAAATTGATGAGATCCATGCCCTCCCACCCTCTACTCTGCTCCTGCCATTTTGTGACTCTGTCCCTTCCCCAATGGGGGTTTTACTAGGGAACGCACTTTCCCTCCTCTCCCACCACACATGCATTTCCCTTTCTCACCACCTAGTGGCACTAGAAGCTCACTCTATGCAGAAGACCACAGTGCTCTTACGGAGGGAGAAACAAGGTGAGTGAGACTCTGCTTTTTAGAGACATGCTAACAGCTGCTATGGAGCCAGAGGTATTTTTTGTTTTTTTGTTTTTTTTTTTGCTTTGAGAATCTTTACAGTTGGTGAGAGTCATGGCATCTTAGAAGTTCAGTCTTCAGATGGCACTTCCAAACCTTTTAATTGCACACATGTTGAGACTGCTGAAGGTTCCAAAAAGCAAGGAGACGAAATGGCCCATCTAAGATCACTTCCAATCAAATGACCCTTGTATTCAAATACCCAAGGGGTTGTATAATCTCCTGTCTCCCAGTGGACTCAGGTGTTAACCGGCCAGAAAGGGGCTGTAGATGGTTTGGGGACAGGCACTTCATTAGCAGGGCAGTTCTATTTAGAGGCAACAACTGATTTTTAGCAACCTTTCATTATGGCTTTTCTAGGCTCTCAGAAAGTTCTCTGGAGGTGAAGAGTTGTCCCATCGCCTCTGGCCTCCTGGCGTCACCTCTCACTCTCAGCGAGGGGACCCTACCTAGCCTGCCTGCTCCTCTGCCGGCCGCAGAGCGGCTGAGGAGCTGCCTCCGTCTGAGGTGGACCTTCCCTCAGGAAGAGACGCCCCCTGGTGTGGGGCCTGGCCGACAGCAGCTTCCAATCCAGCCTTTTGGGGATGGGGAAGTGGGGTTTCACATGGCCAGTTAAGCAGTGGGGGGAAAGTGGGAGAAAAAGGGTCAGGATAGAAATATTGACTCAGGAGAACTTCTGGAAAGTCCAACCGAACTTTGTACCATGTAGTTTAAGGCCTTTCTTCTCTGGCATAAATCTGGATCACACTTTCCCCTTGGCGGGCTCAACCTGGTATAGCAGGGAATGGAAAGGAACCATGCGCTTGTCACTTTCCAGACCTGCCGACCTGCAGCCAGTTCCCACTAGGTGGCGACAGAGCCCTGGCGAGGCCAGCAGAGGACCCATCCACACCGGACTCCCAGGTTCCTGGGTTCTGGCTATGGGGATGCATGTCTAGAAATGAGTGTCTAGGGCATTAGCCCCTCTCCCAGGCTACCCCTGAGCTGTCCCCCGTTCATAACTTTCATTTTTATAGCACTGTGGCATTTACAAAGCTTCTCGTGCCTTACACTTCAGTTGGTGATTGTCCTGAGGGCAGAGGGGAGGCATTCCTGGGCCCCGTTTTACAGTGGAAGAAATGGAGTGATTTTGAGATGTAGTCAAGTCCACACAGTAAATGGCAGGGATGACCTCAGGCCAAGGTTATCTTGACTCTGAACCCCAGGTTCTTTCTGCCAGACTCCAACTGCCCCCCCCCCTTCCTTAGGGGTCACCCAGTACAGCCACCACCAGGCTATTTCAAATCAAAGGAGGGCCTAGGTGTTGATTCCATGGGTCTCTCCAGATGCTGCATCTTTGCTGGTGCCCATCCGGTCTTCAGAATGCTGTCCAAAGTCCAGGGCCCAGCTTTACCGTGGGATAGGAGGGCCCTCAGAGAAGCAGGCAGCGCCTGGTTGTGGGCACAAATGCACCCTGGAATGAGAACACGCAGGACCCTGCCTCCAGGGAGCCCAAGACTGATCTGCCTCCCCAAGACTTGCCCAGGTTTGAGTGGTGGAGGAAGGTAGGGGGAAGGCTAAGGTTTGCCCTGGGGAAAGGCTGCTGGTTACGAAGGCAAGGCTCTATCTAGTACCCAAATTACCCACAAAGTCCCAACAAGCATGTGAGTGAATGAGGCAGAAAATGCTGGGAGACAGAGGTTTTGATTCAACACAGGACTTACTTCTTCGTGGCAAAGAGTGGAAGTTGTAAGAACATACAACTGGAAAGAGACTGGCAGGCTGGGGTGAGTGGGGGCTGGAAGATGGAAAGACATTTCCCTGACAGGCAGCATGCAGAGAGGAAAGAACAGAGCTGCTGAAAGTCAAAAAATCTTGCTTCAAGTCATAGGGTCAGCATAGATAACTCCAGGGTCGTAGTCTCAGTTTACCCATCCATAAACATGGCTGGTGCTCGGCACCTCAGGAGTTGGGAAAGCTGAAGGGAAGCTTCTGGTGGGTGGACTGGGGTGTGTTATGTGCACTTGCTCTACTGAAGAGTCAGAAGCAGAGAAGGAGCCCCTTCCCTTGGGTGTGAAGTATATGTGGACAAAGACAATGATTTTCTCATGGTTGTCTGGCTCCAGAGACTCAGTGAGGGCTGCAGATGTGGGGGCTCTGTGCCAGGCTGCATCGCTGCACCCAGCTCCCTGTGGAGATGCAGAGAAACGGGTAGGGAGCAGCTGAAAGCAGTGGCATTGCTATTAATGTAGTCGGTAAATAAATAAAGGAGGGCTTAAGCTTAGTGTACAGCAATCAGTTTAGAACTACAGAGTAATTAGCACTGCAGGGGGCTGCAGGGTGGAGAGTCAGGTTTAAATGAGTGAGTTCACTTTCACTGAGGCACCCCCAGAGAGCAGAAAACAGAGCCCAGAGAGGAGCCCGTCCTCCTATCAGCCCAGGAGGGCCAAGGCCTGGGAGTGGACCTGGTGGGCCCAGAGCTAGAGAGCTGGGGGGGGGCCACTGCCCGTCTTGGAGGCTACACACCTGCACACAAATATACACATGGTGATGCCCAGGCAATACCCTGCCTGGTATACTCACTGTCCTGTGCTGTCTGCACCTCCCTCTGCACATGGCAAACACAGTTTAGGTGCCTCTGTGAACTGATAGGACATGTGTGAGGAAAAGCAGGAGCGCCTCTGCTGCAGCTTCTGGGACGCTGGCGACACGCAAGCACATGGCGGTGCCCGGGTGGGCAGGTGATGGGCACAGGATCATCGGTCTCACCCATCCTTGGCAATTGC
The DNA here is from genome assembly GCA_004026585.1 of Noctilio leporinus. Lineage (NCBI taxonomy): Eukaryota > Metazoa > Chordata > Mammalia > Chiroptera > Noctilionidae > Noctilio > Noctilio leporinus. The sequence goes on from PVIW01010174.1 coordinate 45,550, forward strand.
AACCTCAGCCCCAGATGCTAATTGCCTCTCTCCGTCCTTCCTTCCCTCCTTCCCCATCTGTTTCTTTCATTCATTTATTCAACAAAGATTTATTGGGTGCGTATCATGTGCCAGACAGCATGAGGATCTGGGAACAGAAAATAATCAATATACAATTCTTGCCTGCAAAAATCTTAAAGTTGGGGTAATGATAATGGTTAAGAAAGCAAGTGATTATGTGCACTACAGTAAATGGTACTGGAGACTGTGCACAGGAGGCCCCAGTCCAGCTCAGTGGATGTGGAAAGTTTCCTGAGAGCTAAGGTTTGAGCCAGGACCTGAATAATGAAAGATGGAGAGAATCAGGCCTGCAGTGGTCAGGAGGAAAGGGGTTGGGGGGAGGGGGGAGGCAGAGGCAAAGAAGGGGAGCAGCTTAGACAAGAACCTAGTATAAAGGAACCATGGACATGGACAACAGGTGGGATTGACTTTGGGGGGAAAGGGTGGGTGGGGAGGGGGACAGAGGGGAGAAAAAAAGGGATGGATGTAATACAACAACAATA